>CAODLS010239689.1:0-17079 GCA_948243855.1 Flueggea neowawraea
GGGAAAAAGCATCTACCTTAGCCAAAGAAACCATGGCTTTCTCCTCGAGCTCATCTACTGGAACAGTCTTCCTGGCTGCCTCCTGGCGCACTGGATCCTCGTACTACAGCAATAATCATCCCTAATCAGCATAACATTAAGAACACACACACAAAAACACAACTATCCACTTGTCAAAACAGAATAAATAAATAAAGTGAATTTCATCATTTGCTTGATCTCAACATCCAGCCGAATGAAGAATAAAAAAAATGCTAAAATAATTTAACATTCTCATTCCTATTCATGCATTTCCCTCTACCTAAACTCAAAGTGCAGACAATGGAGCATCATATCATACATACTATATGTAAATCCATAAAATTTACCATCCGAACTGGAGTGATATATGGCCTTATCCGTCCTTCAATATGTCCACCTTGTTCACTCACAGCAAATGCTGCAACATAAGCGCCTCTTCCTCTGCCTAAGGAACACATTGTAAAACTAAACAAGTCTAATTTCAATTTTCTATAATAAAATCTCAACCAATAATGAAAACTGCAACACAAAATCACCTGCAGCATCCGTGCCAATCCCTCATCAGACATTAATGTGGCATCAGCACTGTTTGGCTGCTCCTCTTCCATCGTTTTTTCTTTATCTTCTCTTTCAATTGGCACCAATTTGACATCCTCATCAGACAACAATGTGGCATCAGCACCACTTGGTTGCTCCTCTTCCTTCGCTTTTTCCTCGTCTTCCCTTTCAATTGACACCAATTTGAGCTCCTCAGAAACCACAGCGAGATCAGAGTCATCGGTTATTATGCAGTCACCACCATTTCGTCCTCCAATAATCTACATAACAAAATCAACTCAATTTTCAAACTCAATGCTCTTCCTTGTCCAATTCTAGGGAAAAAAAATCAAAAATTTGAAATTAATATCAATGATTCAACCAGCTAAAATTCAGAAACATTGATCTAATCAAATATATGAAATTTATCACCTTTTGACGATCAGGAGGCACTGAAGTAAGAGAGAAGAGTTGGAATTTGAAAACCTGGGGAAAAAAAAGGAACAAAATGAAAATTCAAAAGAAAGAAAACAATTTGTAACTGTTAGAGAGAGAGACTTGAAAATGAGGAAACTTTAGAGAGAGAGAAACACACCTCCAAGCCGTCGTCGGTATCGTAGTCAACGTGGGAGGAGGAGTCATCGTGGTGGACGATAAACTTGCGACCGACCATGTTTGAGCTGATTTTTTCTCTCGTCGGTAAGGTTCGTTGCTTTTCTAGAGAGATAAAGTCTTGGAGGTGGACGAGCCACCGTGGCGTGCGGCTCGCGTGGGAAATTGATGCATTTCTTCGGCTTGTTAAAAGTCCGAATTAATTACATCCACGGTTACTAAACTTTCACATTTTGTCCATCACGGTCACTCAACTTCAATTTTGTTCAAGATGGTCACGGAAGTTTCAGATTATGTCTCCAACGGTGACTTTAGTCGGTTTTAAGAGAACATTGATGCCGGAATGGACAAATGGATGCCACATCACTTAAATTCGTCCACGTCGAATGACACATGGGACGTTCCATAAGGTTGGGTACAATGTTACGTGGCTTAATTGTGTAAAACAACATTTACATCCTCGAATTAAATATCACAAGTTGAAGGTAGAAGAGCTCTAAAGGTTTCAAATGCTCCTCTTCACCACTTAAAATGTAAATTCTCCATTCTTTTTCATGTCACAACATTGTTTTGGCCTTTTCGTTCACAACATGTGCTATTTGCAATTGGGCAAGAGAATTTTAAGTAGATAAAATGGTAAGTTAGAAAATGAATATATATATGTATACACACATGCCAAAATAAATAAAAAATACATGAAAAAGGGAAGCAAAGGCGACTAGTTGTAGCTCATCTCTATTGGGCATGACCATGTAAGCTATCTTTCAGCCGCGAAATGTTAGAAAAGTCATAGCTGAACTCGATAAGGTGGCCGAATTTCATCACTGCGGCACCCTCCAGGAGCCAAATGGACTTGTAGGGCTATTCACCATGCTTAAATCCTTCACTCAGACTCAGTTATCTGACGACAACAATTCACCCTCCTCTTAGAGCTCAAACTTTGTCTTAAGGTGCCCCCTCTCACTTCCCCTTTTTGTTGTGATGTTGCAACTGCGCAAACATGCAATTGAAAGAGGCAATAGAAACAACGATGTTTTGTTTTTAAAAAAGTCCTACTTTTTTTTAACAAAACATCCTCAGTGAACGACAGATCATTTTTTAGCGAACGACCTATCGTTCTCTCAAAACAAACAAAAAATAAAAGCTCAAGGGCTATAACATTCTTGCGTTTCTCACTCACTTGCTGTCTCACTCTCTCATCCCTGTAACTCTCATCTCTATTGAAGCAAAACCAAGAGCACCACCAGGACCTTCTCGACTCGCCACCAACGTCGTTTCACGTCTACCTTGCCTTACATTTGGTGAGTCAAAACTCGAAGCTGTTGTTTCTTAGCGTACTTTATTTTTCCTTTGTAGTTTTGATTTCAAATTGATTGTTGGGTTTTTTTATTCAGGTTAAGGTTTTTTTATTGTTGGGTTTTTTGATTTAGCTTATTTTCTTTTTCTTTTGTAGTTTTGATTTCAAAATTTCAATTAATTTAGGTTAGGGTTTTTTGATTGTTAGGTTTAGATTCAATTTAATTGGTTTGTTAACTTAAATGGGCAATGATTGGATTAGGAGGGACTAAACTGAAAAGCACCGAATTTGTTGTCACAGAGAGAAAAAAACGATGCACAGAAACATCGAAGGTTTACTTCCTTATTCGAGTTCCATAAATTACATTTGATAATTTGTTAACTGCAGCCGCAAAATGCTTGTATCGGTTCCAATTTATCAACTATATACCATCTAAACTTTTGCAAGAACCAATCCAATATCTCATCTGCACATTTCTAACACTAAAATTTTTTGAACTAAATAAAAATCAGCACGTTAAAAGCTTAAAATCCACGAGGAGGGCTACTGTAAGACATGGAATTTAGGCTAAGTGCAAGCACAAACAATAAAGAAAAGCATTGTAACAATGTAACAATACAATTTGTTTCGAACTGATGCAGAAAAGGAATTATAAGTGACCAGGAATAGGTGCAACATCATCCCCTTGTTTCAGAACCCATGCCAGCGCCATTTGAGAAGGAGAACATCCGTGCCTCTTAGCAAGTTTTTCCACTCGTATATAAATGTGCGTGTTCTTCTCCAAGTTCTCTGCTTGGAATAGCGGATGTGTATCCTTACAAAGAAATAGCCAAATATGATGAAGTAAATAATTTCCCCTCATATACAAAACAAAAGAGAAGGATTAACTAATTTCCCTTCTTGGAAAATAAAATCTTATAAGACATTACAAATTTCCAAACCGATAAGATTTACTATTTGCAGGCAAAATAAATATGTTCCTTTCGATGGATATAGAACTAAAAGTTAAAAATTCGAAAATTCTTTGACAGGAAACTTACCAGAGAACTATTTGAAGGCAAATTTTCTGCTATTGCTTTGCCAGCAAAGAAACCACGACCAAGAGGACTGTATGGAACTATTCCAATGCCAAGCTCCCTGTATGCTTAGATCATCAAGACAGCACTCAATTCTGAAGTATTAAGGTTTATAGTATATTTCCAATCACATAATGTACGCTTGTGCAAAGTTTCAATATGATCACGACGCCACGAAAAATGAGAACGAAAACTTTTGCTTTTTCACAGGCTTCTATAGCTTTTCATCAGACAAAATAAACAGTTTTGTACAAGCTAGGGATGGATTCATAACCTGCAAAGTGGAATAATTTCATCCTCGATGTCACGAGTCCAAAGAGACCATTCCAGTTGTAAGGCTGTGATGGGATGAACTGCATGCGCCCTCCTTATTGTGTCTGGACTGGCTTCAGATAATCCAATGTACTTAATTTTTCCCTCTTCTACCAGTTTCTTGAGTTCACTCATCTAAATTCCAATACCAGAACCTCAGATGCAATTCAAATTCAATTCATAGAACTCAAAATCAAGTACCGAAACATTTCTGTGAAAACTATAATGAAATGATGGAGATATGATCACTTACGGTTTCCTCTATGGGTACTGATACATCAACGCGATGCTGATAATACAGATCGATATAATCTACATCAAGGCGCTTTAGGCTAGCCTCACAACAAGCACGCACATATTCAGGCGTACGCTTCACTATCAAACCAGTAGGCTCCATTCCAGCAATACCAAACTTGGTGGCTACCTGAACTTTTTCTCTGGGTAACTGCTTCAAGGCCTGAAAATACAAACTACTACTTTTGGTTAACAAATACTCCAGCCAATTACAATCCCTCAATTTAGTGCCAGAAAGATATCTCTAAAAGGCATGTTGCTGACATTTTTTCCCTCTTTTTGTTACAAGAGGGTTCTAATTCTATACCTCAAGGCAAAAAGGCACACTGCTTTAGTGCTTTTATTATCAGTCAATAATGGAGTAATAGACTATTGCATTATCAGAGAATGTTGGCATGAGGTCCATAAACATCAGCTGTATCAAAAAATGTGATTCCCTTGTTGAAAGCATGCTTGATTATTGCTATTCCATCCTCATCAGACAAAGGAGAACTGTAAACTCCGGTTAGTCCCATGCATCCAAACCCCAACTTGGAAACCTGATCAGTTCATAAAACATATGCTTTCAACAGTTTGTATTTCAAGTTGCAGAGCAGTTCTTAAACAAAAACATAAATGAATCCATAATAATACCCTAAAAAAAAAATGAAATTTGAATCAATAAAAACATATTCTAATGGTTCTGGAATCTTCTTTGGTGCTAAAAGATTGCAGTATGAAAAATCCATCATACCCAAAGTAAAATTTTTGTAAAAAAAATGAAATTTGGATTATACTCACAAGCTGTTGTAAAAATTGGGTTTTTGGTTACCTCAAGTCCTTGGCTACCAAGTTTAACTCATGGAACTTGCAATGTGCTCCCCATTTCTGTTGCCATCTTTGGACTGTAAATTCCAGTCTTTGTTTGGTTCTCTGTTTAAACCATGGAAAAGAAAGTAAATTATATGGAGAAAAAGAAAAGAGGAAGAGAAAAGGGCATTAAAATTCTCTTCTAGGTGGCGGCTGGGTTAATAACACCATGGCCACAAAAATTAGAAATTTTTTTTATTAAAGTAATAAAAATAGTTTTTTTCTTTAAATTGGGTATTTACATTTATGATTATGCAATAAAAATTTAAATAATTTTTAATTTGTATATATATATATATATATATAATGATAAATGAGGCTATCATATAAGTAAAAAAATTACGTGAATTAATAGATATGACAATAAAATTAAAAAATGAGAAAATTAATGACATGATTATATTGAAATTACCAAACTAGATTCAACTCAATTATGAAAAATACTTAAAGAAAGAATACATGATTACAGTAGTAATCTATCCTAACATTGTAGAAAAAATTGCTAGTATTCAAAATACACTTGGATATATAAAAATTAGAGACAAAAATTTCTTATGCATCTTCTGTCCAAAATTAGCCTAAGGAAAAATACATAATTACATTGCATTAAAATATTCAAGTGTTTCATTGCATGTTCTGTCCAAATCAATCATCACAACCTTCATATGCAATGTTTGGATAAATTAGTAGCAATTTTTTCTCTATAATTATGTATTTTTCCTTTAAGTATTTGTTATAATTTGGTTGAATCTAGTTTAATAGCTACAATATAATTATGCCATTAATTTTCTCATTTTTTAATTTTATTGTCACGTCTGCTAGTCTATATGTCACTTATCATCCTACACATATATGTAAATTAAAAATTATTTAAATTTTTGTTGTTACGACTATAACTATAATTTAATAAAATTTTTGTGACCAGCTTAAAAAAAATTGTGATTTTAATGATTTTATTTCTTAACTTTTGTGAGCATATGTGTTACTAACCTTGGCAGCTGAAAAAAATAGCTTTCCATTACGTACATCAAGTCACCACAAACATACACATCAAATTAGATTCTAAAATCAATTCTTTCATCTTCAATTCTTTAATCTTCTTACTATTCAAACAATAAAAATAGGTAAGAGCCTTAAGTGGCTGGCCTAGTAGAAAGGCGCCACACCCTGTTGATGCCTCTTCTGTATCTACCTAGTTTAGTTAGTCAACGGGTGACTGATTTTTCAATGAAAACAACAATGAAAATATGTAGAAAATCAATTTCAATTCCTTTTTTTAAAGAACGTGTATATTCTACTGTGCAATCTATTTTTATAATTAAACTCTATTAAATTTACCTCAAACATGAGACTAACAATATAGTGAAACACAACATCAGTCATATTCTAAAAGTTGTGTCCATTTCAAACTCTTAAGAAGAAAGAGAAACAATATAGAATAGAATATGGTCAGGGGTGGTCATTGGGTCTGACTAGGTCGGACTAGAGCACAACTTTTTAGCTCAATTAATCAGATCAGACCTAGCCTAGTTGACTAGATTGAATGTTTGGCTTAGACCTGTCCATTCAAAAAAGGCAAGTTGGGTCAAGTCGCCCGCGAATCAATATATATACATATACATGCATATGTGTATGTATGTATATATATACATATATATACGTCTAGATATGTATGTATATATGTACATATGTATATATATATATGTGTTTATACATATGTATGTATACATACATATACATATATGTATACATATATACATACACACATACATATATATCTAGGGTCAGGCCTAGTTGGGTTAGACCTATTTTTTTTTCAAATGCAGGCCCATCCCAAAATTTACATTGAATTTATTTTTGCGGCCCAACCCGGTCTTATGGACTAAAAATTCAAATCCAAACCCTGATATTAACAAGGTCTGATTTAGGCCGCGCTAAAATGCCCAACCCTAAATATGGCTACATTCTTTTTCATTCATAAAATTATGGACTGCAACACTGCTAAATTTTCATAAACACAATCTCCACCTTTCACAAAAAAGATAAAGCATGACCTGCTCGACCTATTGTGGGTCAATTTAATAAGGACAAAGCACACAAAAATAAAAAAATACAAATAGAACAACATGAAAAAGTATTTCAAAAATAGAAACACTCTGAAAAATTATTTTAAAACTAGCTTAATTTAATTGTTTTTTGACCGCATATGAAAAAGTGGACTGCATTTTGACTACGGACAACAAGTACAAGATAAATGCAAAATGAGTATATTATAAAAAAATGCTTACAGAACATGTACAAAATATGTACAACCTAAAAATAATTAAAATAATTTTTTTAATAATTTTTTTATTTGGACAAAATGCAATATAGACATAGCATAGATATTTACAAAACTTGTACACCCCTATATATTATAGAATATGATTTGAAATCTGTATACGAACATGTATAAACGAGTACATGACCAGTTATTAAAAAAAATTCTAGAAAAGAATGTTTGAAATCTATGTCTGAACATGTGCAAACGAGTACCAAAGGTATACAAAGAAAAACCATAGTTGCAATGTCTTGTAGCTCTATTTTCTCTCAACATAATTCATTTTTGAATGCCTGCCCCTTCAAAGAAAAATCGTACTTGCCATGTCTTTGACCTTAACACCTTCAAATGAAAGTTAACAATTCTACTGAACCTAAATTCTCACATTAACTCACCTCTCAAAATCTAAATTTTTCTCATAGCAGAATAGCTTTGTCTCAAAATTGTAATAGAAGATTGGTTCGACTCCATCTGAAACATGCAATGGAAGTGATAACCAACTTCACTGCCATTATCAACTGAAGGAAATAAAGTTATAGCAGATGCAACAAAGAATGGACAAATGACTGATATATTATTTCATCTGTCAAAAGTTGTTTAAATGCAAATGCTCATAACTGATACTTGAGAAAAATGTGGAAACACGAAGCAAAAACGTGCAAAAAAATCATGAGTCACAACTTAGTAAATGGATTCCTAAAAGGCAGCAACAACTAGCAGAAAATAAGTAACAACTAAGCTAAAGACTTGGTCTTCACAGCTAGACTCATTCTGCAAAAGCTTTGATGTATTCAACAGTAGTTCCAACAACTTCTAAGGCACAATTCTCACACTCTTCCTTGCCTTTGAAGCTGCAAACTCCCATCGTGTACTTTAGTTCTTCAAACTTGATTCTAGGCAAAGCTTTGGTGAATATATCAGCAATTTGATCTTCTGATATGCAATAAATCAATTGGACTTCGTCTTCTTTCTGAATTTCTCTTAAGAAGTAAAATTTAATCTTGAAATGCTTTGTCTTACCATGGAACACTAGATTTAAGGGAACTGAGATGGTTGCTTGATTATCAACAAAGATTTGTGTGGCCTTGTGCTAATCCAAATATAGATCTTGAAGTATTTTTGTCAACCATATGGCTTGATTTGTTGTAGCAGTTGTAGCAATAAATTTAGCTTCTGCAATACTTTGAGCAACAATCTCTTGCTTCTTTAAACACCAACTGATCATACCTGAACCAAGACTGAAACAATACCCAGTTGTGCTCTTCATATCATCAATTGAACCTCCATAATCACTATTAGAAAAACCAACCAATTGAAGTTGATCACTTTTAGCATTCCTAATTCCATAATCAACAATTCATTTGACAAATTTGAGAATTCTCTTGGCAGTATGCATATGCTTTTCATTTGCACAGTCTATAAATTTGGAAAGAAGACTTACAACATGCACAATATCAGGTCTAAAAGCTGTGATGTACATGAGACAACCATCATACTTTTGTAAAGATTTTCTTCCACTGTGGTAGCTTCATCATCTTTGCAAACGCCATATTTGCTTGCATAAGAGTTTTTACCGCTTTGCAACTCTCCATATGAAATTTCTTCAAAATCTTCATGGCATATTTTGTTTGACTAATGAAAATCTCATTCCTTTGCTGCCTCACTTTCAGACCAAGAAAATAAGTCATCAATCCCAAGTCTGTCATCTCAAATTCCTTAAGCATTTCAGACTTAAACTCATCAATAAGTTCTTGATTGTTTCCTATGACCAAAAGATCATCAACATAAACAGAAACAATGATAATGTTAGTGCCTTCCCTTCTGACATACATAGTAGCCTCACTTAAGATTTTATTGAAGCCTAAGCTGATCAAATGATCATCAATCTGGCTTTACCAGGCTTGTGGAGCCTGTTTAAGACCATATAAAGCTTTCTTCAGTAGTTAGACTTTGTCTTTTTGGCCCTGCATAACAAAACCATCAGGTTGTTCTACAAATATCTCCTCTTTCAAGAAGCCATTTAGAAAAGCAGATTTTACATCTAATTGGAACACTTTCCAACATTTTTGAGCTGTCATAACTAAAAGCAATTGAATAGTATCAAGCCTGGCTACAGGAGCAAAATCTCTAAAAATCCACACCAAAGATCTGTGCATATCCCTTCACAACAGGCCTAGCTTTATACTTGTTCATTGACCCATCAACATTGAGTTTTGTTCTAAAAACCCATTTAACTCCAATGACCTTTCTGTCTAAAGGCCTTTGAACAGGCTATCACGTATTATTCTTCTCAATCATGCTCAACTCTTCTTTCATAGCTGAAAGCCATTTTTTGTCTTGCATAGCTTATTAAACTCCAGCTCGTTCCATTACTGCAGCATTGTATCTTGCAAAGATGTTAGCAAGTGGTCTGTTTCCTCTAACAGGCTGGTTGTCAACATCATCTACACTGGGCTGCAAATTTGCAAGTGATTTTCCCCTTTCATTTTCTGAATTCCAGTCCCATTTCTCATCCGCCATAGATACTACATCTTTGTTGATCAGAATCTTTTTTGTTTGAGGCTAAAAAACTTTATAGGCTTTGGAGGAATTGTTGTAGCCTATGAAGATACCAGCTTTAGCCTTCTTATCAAGTTTGTCCCTCTTGACCTATGGCACGCGAGTAAAGCACAAACAACAACAAAAATTTAGATTTTTCAGATTCTATTTGAACCCATATTGTAATATCCTGTATTTTCCCTCGATTGTATTTTTCCTCGATTGAATTTTCCGGTAGAAAATTTTTTCTTCGTTAAATGAATTTTTTTGTTAATTTTGTAATCAAGGAAATATATTTTATTAGTTTTATAAAATTTGATATGATCAAAAAAATTTATTTTTATTAATTAAAGTTATTATGTTCAATTTATTTTAGTAAGGAAATATTTTGTTAATTTTTATTAATTATTTCAGAAATTTTTTGTTAAATTTCAAAATATATTTTTGAAATTTGAAGAGTTAATTTTGAGTTTTAAATATTATTTGGGTGATTGGTGAAGTTTTTGGAATTTTAGAAATGATTTGGAATTGATTTGTTAAATGGAAAATGGAAAAGAAAAATCTGAGGAAAGGAAGCCGAACGACAGGTCGTTTGAGTGTGTTTGGAAAGCTAAGCGTCGTTTGGTCTACTCTACGCTGTTGTTCGTCGCTTTGTGTGGACGTCTGCATGTGTGAGTGCTCAGCAATAAACTGAAAATGACGCCATTTGGTTTCATTATTCTTCAGCACCAAAAGGCGTCATTCTGCTTCTTCTTCTTCATTTAATCAGGCCCGACAACACTCTTCTCTCTTTCTCTTCATTCTTCTTCGTTCAACAAGCTTAAACCCGATTCTCTTCCACTCTCTTGCTTTCCTGTTCATTCCTTTACATCAATCAAGGTAAGATCATGTTTTTAAGTGGATTAATGCATCTTATTTCTTCCATTTATTGCAAAAAATTTTGGGTTTTGTTTTGAGTGCCAAAAATGGAAACTAGGGTTCGGGTTTAGTGATTTTGAACGGATTTGAGCTGGGTTTTGTTGGGTAATGATGGATTGATGATAGAAAAACACGAATGTAGCTTAAAAATGAAAGATTGATGATTTATTGCTTGTGGATTAATTAGGTCTGAATTTGTAAATGACAGTTTGGACTGATTTTGATGTTTTGGATGCAAAGTGAGGGTAGATTTAGGTTCTAGGGGTTTATTTGAGTTAGTTGGAAGGAGTGTGAACATCGGGTTCCGCTTGATTCGAAATTTAGGGTATTTTTGAAAATACTTTTTCTATCGTAGGGACTTAGGTGACAATTTTTGATTATTCTGAAATAAGTGGGGGACTAGGACTGTTATTTTATATAGTGGGTTAAATTTGTAATTTTATAAAAGTACGGTATAAATTTATAATTTTGAAAAATACTGGATATTGTTGTAAATTTGAGAAATTGGAGGTTTTATTTATAAATTGAGTTATTTGGAGAATTTAATTTTAAATTCTAAAATTTTTGGTATTAATTATTAATTTTTGAGGTCTTAGGGACCAAAGTGTAATTTTACGAAGTTGGAGACTAAATCGTAATTTTACATAGATTTCGATTTTTAGGTTAAGAGTGTTATATCTTCGACCGAAATGGGTTTTCGGGTGTCATTTTTATGTCCAAGTTCGCATATGTATGTGCACACGTTTTGGTACAGCCACAGTACCAACATTGTATTTTTTATTATGCTTCTATTATTGTTTCAACTTCGTGTTATGGTCAATGAGATTAGCCAGCCACCGGCAGTGCGTGACCAGGCCATTCAACTTGGATATCCAAGTGAGTGAATGAAAGCTTCAGCACATAGGTTGTGTCTCTTCTACCTATATGTTTTTATTGTGCTATCACCATAGCATGTAAACTGGAATAATTAAATGATTGAAAATCCTAAAATCTGGTCTATGTGAAGACTTGGTTGATTGAATTTGCTTTTGGAAAATTATTTGGGTTTTGAAAGAGTAATGATACTTTGTCTTTGAAAGATTTTGCACTTCGGCGAAAGATGATTTGTTTTTGAGAAATAATATAAATTGGTTATATTATATTCTTTTGCTACATTTTAGAAATAAATTCTGAACTTCATTTTCGGTAAAACAGTTGACTGTTTTGCATACTCTGTTTGTATGCCATGTCGTGATGGCTTTGTAAATTTTGAAAGGAAGACTTTATTTCTGGATCTGATAACTCTGTTGGATTTTTGGAAAATCCTACGGATTTGTCTAGATGTTTGGGACGTCGATATCTAAGTTCTAGCTTATATATCCCTTTGATTTTGATATACCTGGTCGCATGACCGCTTGTTATTGGATTTAATTATACGATATGCATATGTTTTGGAGACGAGACACCTACGTTACAGGGTACGTAGCCTTTGGTATACCAATGATTGATATAACCAAGCTACCAGGGTTGTCGGTAGCCATGTTGCCCTGATCAGGCACATGATATGTTATTGATAGAGACAGGCCTCATCACATTTATTGGTTGGTCCACACCCCTCGTGATTAGTGGTAGAGTCCATATCACGCTTATTTTTGGTCCCTTATTCGCGATATTATGTTTTTGAAAATAATATTATTATTATGATGCCTAAGTGGTAAATCTTTGATTTTGAAATTTTTAGCAAGGCTAGAAAGGTTTTTGAACTCTGATCTGAAATTTTTGATAAAAGTTTAAAAGGATTTTTGACTTCTAAAGTTTTCGGTAAAGCTTAAAAGGGTTTTTGTTTTGGAACCTCTGATAAAACAAAATGTTTTCTGAAAGGTTTTGCTTTGTTTTTGAAAACACATTCGCTTTGATAACATTTGGACATATTCTTGAAAGATTTTGGTTTAGCTCCTGAAGGAGTTCGTGCATGCTGTTTGCCTTGATTGAGAAAGATTTCAAAACAGTTTTTGAATCGCTATTACGTATGTAGTGTGTATATATATATATATGTTGGCTATATCTGCATGTGGTATTTTCGAACTGTTTTCAAAACAGTCTTTATGAGGCACGTATGGGGCGTTCTGGAGTGTTATCCCTCACTGGGTTCGACCCCTGTTTATTTTGTCTGTGGTTGATTCGATCTTTTAGGTACACATATTTTGGCTTTGACAAATATTCCGTATTTTCGATGCCAATAAGGAGTCTTGTGATTTGTGACTGCCCTTTTGGTCGGCCCCCAGTTATATTTTGACAAATGCTCCGCATCAAGTTTTCTGTGGGTTTTGTTTCATGTTTCTGTTATTGTTTCTGTCATTTCAAATGTTTTTAATTTGAAATATTTTTGTGTTTGATATTATATGTGTTTTGCTTTATTAAATGAGGTTTAAACCTTTATTTGATTTTGTTATTTATTTGAATATGATTTTGGGTAGAAGTTTTGTACTTTGAGGCTTGTGCGAGATGTGTCTGGCTTCCATAGACGTTTCGCCTCGTACGTCGGTCATGGTCCCGGAAATGGGTCGTGACATTCCTCTTTGGTTCCAAATCTTCTAGTTGGTGGAGAGACTCCTACTGGCTACAATTACGTCTATATTCATTTAGTTTTTGTTGAAAGCCTGAAAACAAACCTCATCTGCAATAACTCCTCCGAGAAAATCTCTTCTCTAATCATGGATAGATGCACCTCATGTTGAACGAACTCTATCTCTACAATAGCTTTGCACTTTTTGGTGGGAATGCAATTCCAACTCTCCTATTGGCTGTAATTCTTGCTCATTACCACTGGCTGGTGGGATGAGCATTACTAGTGGCTCATTACCACTGGTTCTAACAGAACTCAAATATCACCCTCTGGGCTTGGACTCATTCCACTGGCTTCTCCAAGACTTGGGTTGATTCGCTGCTCATGGGCTCAACTTGGGGCTCAACTTGAGGTTGTTTGGCCCTTTTGGAATCCTCTAATACATGGCATTGATTATCTTACATGCGTTGATCTTTGGATCCTTGATTAACTTGCGTCAATGATTCATTGGGTATATTGTTTATTATCTGTCAGTTTACTCATGTTAGTTAGCATCAACATATGATAGTATCTTTTAGGCCCTTTGATTCATGACTTCAATTTTTTTTGCACGGTAGCTCCAAATCATGACATTTATTAATCATCAAAACCCTTGCTTACTTTTTTCTTTCTATATGAGTGAGTGTTAAGCTCTTCTGAAACATGTCAAGAATTTTGTACCACTTCATGTTATGTTTGGAAAAAAGGTCGCTTAGTAGGCTTATTTCACTTCCATTTGTACCTGAGGCTTAATTAGAGAAAAGTAGGATGTTGCAGATTTAGTAGCAATGTAAGATATGGTTATGTAAGGGAACGATAGGAACTTTCACATGATTTAATTTAATGAATTATCTAGAATTGGATTAATAATTAATAGGAATGTGCTACATATTTTTATATATGAGTGGAATACTCCTACAACCCAATTTGTGAGCTAAACACTAAGGAAAGAGCATAGATTTAATTTAAGGAATAGAAATCGAATTCTTAAAGATGTGTTTGAGCAATATTTTTGTGAGATGCTTTTGAACATGAATCGACTGATGCTTGAGGTGATAATTAAGATAAGTATATCCATAATTCAAAGATAAATTTATTTTGAGGTAGAATACATCTTGATTGGGTTGGGATACACTCGATTTATGCCTTGACCTTGGACTTGAAATGAAAAAAAGACGGAAGTATAACATAATGCGATGAATTTGATAGTTAGCATTTGGGAGTTGATAGTTTTTATGAAGGAATGAATTGGAGGGAGAGATGTCTTAGTGTTATGATATTATGACATGTGATTTATAGTAAATGGAAATTTATATATATGTTATGTGGTAAATAGAGGTGGATATTAGATGTATTAGTCAATTGGTCTAAGGATAATAATGGTATGTAATTATAGAATTAACGATAAATTTTAGTGATAATTTCATTTGATCACAATTATAATTATCGATAACAAAGGTGGCATTTAAATTCAATTGATGACGATTGTTGATAAAATTATCCTAGTTATTGATATCTTTACTGGAGTTGGACGTTGTGGTAAGGACTATGTAAACATGAATGTAATAGATTAATTGTGGATGAACTCAAGAAATGAGGTTTAATCTAACTAGTAGTTTGACTAAAAAGGGTGAAATGTTTATGGTAAGGGTTAGGTGACGAATCATGTAAATATGACGACAATAGAGAAGTTGTAAACAATACTTGAGGAGTTAAGTTGGAATCAATTTATAGTCGGGTATTAAGTGATACGAAAATGATTATAATTATGAGCATGATTTGAATTTGATAACAATTATATGAGATAGCGTATGAAATTCATTTGATTAGACTATGGAATTGAACGTCAGATGAATAAATTCTATGCTATGGTATGTATTCCTTGCATTCTGTTACTACAAAGTGAGTTAGAAATTCAATGGTGATCTTAATCGTGATGATTTTTCTATATGTTATCTAGGAGTAACCATTTGCTTTGCATAGTTGATTAGTAGTAGAAATTTTGATATTAGTCTAAGGCAAGTGTTTAAATTTGAGATAGGATTTGAAAGTCGATTTTATAGATAATCGTCAAAATTGGGAGATTATGTATTTTCTAAGATATGGAAAAATAGGGGATATGTTCATACAGGTGGAGTTAGTAGGTTGAGCCGAGGTACATTTGATTCGTTTGATACTATTGGTTATGTGAGCCACCCGTTTAGTTGGCCTCTGTGCATTTTTGCAATCAAGATATGTTCCCATGAGAATTTGATCCTTTGTATGCTAGTACATTATGATAACTCATGTTTTGTTCTTTAAGAATTCTGTCTTAGATTCATTCTTTATTCGGCCGCTATTGTCAGTCGAGATTAGACTCAGTCTGTTCTCTGTTTGAGTGTCAGAGAAGGTCTTTTAAGGCTTCATTCTGATGGGTTGCACGAGAGAATCCACATTTACCCAACTCTGTCGATTTGTAAGTTTGTATCATTTGTCTTTACATATGTATCCCTCGACATCTTCTTTCTTTGCTATTGAACCAAAGGTGGTTAATAATTAAATCCCTTTATGTTTTGATTATGAACAAAATGGTGTTTGATACTTAGAGGATTTTTCAGGTCTGTTAAAGCTTCACTCGAGTAAGAGAGCGTGTCACTCGAGTAACATTTTTGCCTAGTTTATTTCACTCAAGTAACCAACATATATCTTCTCGAGTAACACATGTGACCAGAAGCAAAACTGAACAAAAGCAGTGTAGGTCCAAAATGGCAATCCAAGAGGGGGTGAATTGGATTTTTAACTTTAAAACTTGTTTAAAAATAGATTTGAATGAAACAATAATAACCAATATGAGTTAAAAGAAAAACAACACAATAAATCAAAGTTCTCGAAAAGTTAGAGTAAAGAGAGAAGAGTTAGAGAGATCAAAACCAATATTTATAGTGGTTCGGCTCTTCAAGCCTACGTCCACTCCTCAAGTTCTCCTTGAGAGTTTGAATCCACTATCACTTCCTTGTTCAAAGGGTGAATGCAACCTCTACACACTCTTGCTTCTAAGGTGAAAGATTAAACCCCTCAAATACAATCCTTATTTTCAAGATAAACAAGAAAACTATCCTCTCTCAATTACAAAGGAATTCTCTTTATAGATGAACAACAAAAGTATAATCTATCACTCTCAATTACATAAAGAATTGCAAGTCAAAGAACACTCTTGAGAGAAATGTGAATGATTTTCGAAATAGGAACAAATGAAGGCTTGAAGATGTTGGAAATAGATAGCAAGTTATTGAGTGACCTCTTCTGAAGTGCTTTGCCTCTATTTATACCTTCCTAACTCATACTAGTCGTTGTGGGCATTAATTTAACCATTGTGAGATAGAGCATCCCTGCATTTAATGCTCTGACATAATGTCTAACTCAAGTAAGTTGTTCTCTAACTCAAGTTATCCGTCAAGTTCATCACGACGGTGACTTGATAACTCGAGTTATCCATTTCATTAACTCGAGTTATCCATGATTATGACCGTTGGAATAACTGACTTTCGATATTTGAACTCTGATTTTGTCAGTCCTAGGTATAATCAGTATGCCTTCAGTGATAACTTGAGTTAGTCTACATGTAACTCGAGTTATCCTTCATCTTCATATTTCCTGTTGCATTGAGTTACTCGAGTTATGAACCATGATATTTGAGTTGAATTTGTGCCTCTAATACGCTGAATGAGTAACTCGAGTTATT
>CAODLS010239717.1:0-10600 GCA_948243855.1 Flueggea neowawraea
ATATATATATATATATATATATATATAAATAAGAAAAGTGTCAATTTTCAGGTCTTTGTGGTCCTTAAAGTGGAATATATTTATTTTAAAAGCTCAATTTTTGAATTTTTTTTGACTTTTTACTGTGTGTCGATGAATGTTTACAACTCAATGGGATTACAACATTGGTGGCACACTCAAGACAATGCATTCCGAGGAGACTGATGATTCAGATTTCAGAGACAGAAAGTTATAACCTTCGTAAAAGAATCCATCACATTATTTTTTTACTTGCACTTTTTGACATGCAATGCAATACACTAGATACGCAATTTAACTAACTAGCTAGTTCCAATTACTGTTTACCTAGCTTTCAATAAAAAAATAATAAAGTTTATCTAGCTACTTATCAGTCTATTACGACTACGAGTAAATTCAAAAAAGGTAGTGTTTATTTTAAGTATGTTGGGGAAAGCGGATAGATTTGTAATTCTAAAAGTGTTATCCTCTTTATTTTTTATTTATTAATTAATTTATTAAAACTTGTTAATTTATAATTTACATATATTTTTTTTTATGTTGAAGGTATCCAGTTAAA
The DNA here is from genome assembly GCA_948243855.1 of Flueggea neowawraea. Lineage (NCBI taxonomy): Eukaryota > Viridiplantae > Streptophyta > Magnoliopsida > Malpighiales > Phyllanthaceae > Flueggea > Flueggea neowawraea. The sequence goes on from CAODLS010239717.1 coordinate 578, forward strand.
AATAAACAATGTATAATTAAGGATAATTAAACAGATGATCGATAACTTATCTCAATATGCTTAGCGGAAGAACTCGATTAGATACACAAAAAACAATCATTCATTAGTTGCGACAAACCACGTTTGTTAGAACGACATAAGCGTGTCATGTATCCGCAACATAAAGGCCACTAGAACAATCTTCTTATAAGAAAGATGGAGCATGCAACGAAGAACGACATCTTCTCCATCTAGCCATTAGAGGCCGACGACACACTCTTCTAGGTGGAAAAGAGTTTTATGTTTTGTGTGTAGTAGTGACTAAAAGAACCAACAATAATTAGGGTTTTAGCGCACCTATTTATATTGTTTAACTTATAATACATTTAGAGCCCATTCACTAAAATCCATTAGGACTATTGACCAATTGCATACTTAATTCAATTCAGACTCTACCTATAACGCAGTATGGACGGACCCATTTTCTAAGCAAGTACCTGTAAGATAGTGATTATATAAGATAATGATTATGAGAGATTATTAGGCTAAATAGTTATTTTCTGAAAAATAATGATAATCATTTCATTAGATTATTAATATATAGTTCTTATTAGTGATTTTTTTAAATTGGAATCCTCGAATTAGAAAAAGTAAAGTCCATACCTATCAAAAATGTTGGCGTCCATTTTAGACCAATATATTAACTATTAATTTAGATCAATTAATATATATTTTTTATACTAAAGTAGTTAATTTGATGTGAATTGTTAAGTCTTTGAATTAATTAATACCTTTTTATCGTCAGGGCCTCCCCTTGTGACCACTTCTTCCTTCTTTCGCTTTCTTTTCTTCTGACTCTTTTTTTTTTCCTCTACTCTTGCTATTTCCAACTCAATCTTCCCCCCGGCCTTCTTCATGCTTGGTGGCTATTTTCCCTCTTTGTTCCTTCCTTGCGATCAGAATAATCGATTGGTTTTACTTGTGAGTACTCTTTTAGGGTTTATATACTCATGAGATCATATCCAATTGTTTGTTGTTTAGGGGTGAAATCAATTACAACTAGTAGGAAATTCTGCGTTTCAGTTTGTTTGTGCAGCTATGCGTTCTTCTTTGAATTTCAAACGTTATAATGATAAAAATGTCAAATATTATGATAAAAGAAAAATAATAAACCAATAAGTTATATCCCAAACACACTAACAGAAAGCATTGCATGTTTAGACCACGTGAGGAACGTCCTCAAGTGTAGCTTAAAAGGGAACAGAAGAAACTTTTTTGGCTTAGAGTTGCAAAGCTCAAGATGTTTCAACCACTAACATACCTAACCAATTATGAAATTTTGGTCACCACTTATATGTGTAATCATTAAATTCTTCGTATAATCCATCTTTATCTACAAATTATATAACACTTACTTATCGAAACACAAACAGAATCATCGTCCTTAACTGCTCCTGTTTATTATTAATTTTCGATTTGTACTATAATCTTGATTCTAATTGACACTTAGTCTTGTCATTCCCAGCATATAGTGACTTGTCAACTACCATGCATCACTATAGGTACTTCTTAACCTCTCCAAACAGAACCACTGCTGCCCCATATTGTCTCACTTGGATCATCCATTTATTTTCTTCTATTTATTAATTTCTCTCTTTTTCTTCATCCTAAATGATTCCCAAGCTGACACCAATAATAGAAAGCTTGTGTATCATATGGAACTGTCACCAAAGTGAACGACACATTCACGTTCCACAGTTAACCCCATTTTATTCAAAATTATTTTTTAAAAAAAATTCACTTTTACGTTTACAGTGTAAAGAAAAGAAAATAAGTTTTATTCAAAATTATGACAATTCTCTCTTCACTCAATAAATACTTTCGTTGAGATTTAAATATCCATTTTTTGACCCGTTTAGAGAAAAAAACTTTCTTGTTATAATATTAGAATTTGAAAGAGATGATGATCACAAGTTTAATTTAATGGCATGAGGAAGTGTATATAGCTGGGTATAGATTCAAAGCCATGATCATTTAAGCACAAACGGCTGATGTTTACTGAGAGAAAGATCAGAATGATGAATTAAATTGGATGGACCACCTTGTATTAATTCTTCCATGTTAGTTGGTTGTAGTTTCTCATTGACGACACATCTCTCCCTCTCTACGGACACAAAAAAAAAAATTCCTCTGACTATTATTATCTTTTCCATTCACAACCCAGTCCATCATGATAATTTGAATTTTGCATGACTATATAATTAACTATTCATAATTCAAATTCTCTAGTATTTGAATCACTTTTTTGGCAAATTTATATTCATAAAAAAATGGGTATCGTAGAAAGTTTGGTGACTTCAGAAATAGAAAATAATGTCTCTTTGGGAAATGAAAAACAAAGATTTAAAAGAGTAGAATTAGTTAATTAAAATAAATTATTTAAGAATAATTACTTTTTTCTTAAATTTATATGAATTGTGAAAAATACGTTTTATTATGTTTATTATTTTCTACTTTTAGAAAGGAAGGGGCTCGTTTGACAAACTAATGAATGTATTCTGATAATATTTTATTTTTTATGGAAAACAAAAAAAGGCTTTCTACAAATGAATGCACTTGAATTCTGCATTCGTACTTTTAAATATTTCTGATAAATAATGTCTAACTTTTATTAAGTTTCAACTTTGTTATATTTTGATATAGGCCGAGTTCTTAATTTATTGATAAATATGATGACCTAAAACTAGACTTTACCAAGCTAAAAATAATTAAAATATTAAAGAAAGCAGTTTTATTAATTAGAAAAAGAAAATAACCACTAAATATCAATGGGTTTATAGCTCATTGGTAGTAGAATAATTCTAACATCAAAAAATCATGAGTTCGACTTTTAGTGGAAGTAAATAAAATATATTATAAAAAAACCACTAATTAACGCTCTCATTCTGTCTGCAAATGAAAAAATAGGGCAAATCTCTTCACCTAAATTTTAGAAGGAACTAGATTATAGAAGGAATAGAAAAAAGGATAAGAAGTGAGGAATAGAAATGGTTGCTGCGAAATCACGTGCTTTGACACCTATGGAGCTTGATGCAGATGGCTCACCATCCATTTTAGCTAATCATACAAACAATTTTGTCGGAGTCTTGGCTGTTACTGTACTGCCCTCACCCCTTGATTCAATTCTAGTCCATTTCCTCTCTTTTCTTTTGGCCAACTTGGTTGCTCTCAATTCTCACTTATCATCTTCAAACTTTTCAACCCACTTACACAATATTCATCTAACATTTCGTTTTCGTGATGTTTAAAACCTTAATAACATCAAATTAAAAATTGGATTTCTAGTGTGGTCCATGTTTCTAATTCCTTGAATATCAACTACAATTTACAACGGCATGCATCGTACTATAGCTATGCTAACTAGCAAATTTTATAAACCCGTTAAGTGCTTTTAAATTCAAAAATCTCATTTGAGAAATTAAACGTACTATTTAAAACCATCCTTGTTCTCCATCACCCAAAATCTGAATAATTAATGAAAAAACTCATCACTAGCGATAATTGTCCTTTCAACATGCCCAACAAAGAACTAGACATGTAAAATTTGAACCAAAACCGGTAAATCGAACAGGTCAAAACCGGTCAAAATCAAAATCGAACCGAAATCAGAACCGGCCTACTAAAACTGGAGGGTTGCGGTTTAGGTTCCGATTCAATTTCTTTAGAAACCGTCGAACCAGCGGTTCGAACCTCTATTTCCTTTTTTTTTTTCAACTCTATAAATATCTCTCCCATATTACTACCAATTTCACACTATTTATTCTCTCTAAAAAATTATTAATTATTTATATATTTTATTATTATAATTACGTTTTCTATATTTCTCAAAGTTATTTTTTACAATTAGATTTTTCAAATTTCTTCTACTTTTTTGCTAAACTTTGTTATTTTATTATATTTAATAAAATTTAATGAATTTTTTTAATTTTGTTTAAAATTATGCATTGTAATTACTAGTAGAATAATTAATTTGTTTAAAAATATTTAAAAAAAATCTTTATAATACAATGTATTATTGGTACTATAATTAATTATTAAATATAACAAAATTTACAAACCAAAAAAAAAATTGATGAGATAAAATAGTAGATTAAAAATAATTTTTTTTTTAAAAAAAGAGGGAACCAAACCAGAACTAGTCAAAATCAGAATCGAAACCGAATCGAACTGGAACCGGACCAAACCGTAGAAATCACGGTTTGGTTCCGGTTCTTTCATTCCAAAAATTGGAACCGCCGGTTCCTGAATCGTAACTGACGGTTCTCAAACTAGCAACAAGTCTGTAAAGAACAACTCAAATCAGAATAAAGTTGTTAATGCTTTAATTATCAAAAATAGCCGTCCTTCTTTTTTAAGAATAAACAATCGAACTTTGACACTACATTTGATGATTGTATTAAATTTATCCTACTATCGGTGTTCCATTTATTTTTACGGTTAACTGTTGAGCTGTCATATACGTGTGTGCAAGATGATGATGTGCAGACCGAAATTATGTCAGGTGGCACTGCCACGTTGACGCACCGTGTCATTCATTATTGAAATAAGGATGTGATAATGGACTATTTTGCACATTTTTTATCCAGTTAAGATGAAAATCCAAAAAGAAAGTAGAATCGGCCTAATTTACCGAACCCAACTTCACTGAAAGCAAGGAATGTGTTAATTATCAGATCAGTGGGTCATTCATTACCTCGGAGCAGAAGTGGCTAAAACACACTTGCTCTGCTTTACTTTGCATATATTTCAAGTCAATAGGGGTTTGACTAATTTAGTACCGCCTATGGAAGAACTTGTACAAGTATATGCTCCGTCCAGTTAAGGCATGGACCATTCATTACCATGTGATGTAGGACATATATCCCTACCTATATTTTATAGTATATCACTTCTAACTTCTTCAACACCTAGTTTCACATATACAATCATCAATTCAATAATTTTCCAATCAATCATGTGTTTTGTTTCACCTGAAATTAATTATTCATGTAGCGTTTGTTAAATTAGCCTTCACAAGAGAGATTAAAATATATTAGGGTGCTTTCCCGATCAAGATATAGAATGACTAATACATGATTAGAATCCATTCTGTAAATTATTTTAGTTGTTTATTAAATTGTTTTAGATAAATTAGAAAGTGTATAATTTCTTTCAATTGGTTTGTTAAAACACATGAAATATACACAAAAATAAATATTTTACTAATATGTCCCTAACTATTTCTAAATTTATTCTAATATACTTACTATTTGGATACATTTTGGTTCTCTTGCCTTATCTTGAAACATGTCGGGAAGCATATCTTGACATAGTGTCAAGATATGTACACCTTAAAAAATCTAGGTATAGATTCAAGGTTTTTTTTTTTCTGATGGTCTTATATATGTACTTTTAACAAACACCTTGAAAAGTTTGGAAAGATTGGAAATTTGGAATATTACTTTTCTTCCCATCCCAATTTTTTCAAAGGTTAAGAGACAAAGAGGATTGACTACAAGTTCTTTTTTAATAATAATCACTTAGAAAGAAACTATTGGGTATTTATATTTCCCGCATGTCAATCTATTATAGTGTATTTCCTATATCACAGTTTTTTAAATTCATGTTACCCTTTTATTTTCTCACTATTTAATTTTACTTCATCCACTAAATTTACATTTATTTTTCTTTAAAAGAAAGAACGCAAATTTTAATGGTCTGATTTAGAGCATAAGTGGCATCTCCTCTAATCAACCCATCTGGGTTGACTTGGCCGGAATTAAAAGTCACTGTTTTGCATTATTAAATTTGTAAATTACCATTCCTAAAGTATGAATATATGTTTCCAGTTATATTAAAGAAAAAATGAAAATCCATATCAATCGTTGTCTAGGAGGGGGTTGACCGACGTATATATTGCGGGAGTGGGTTGTTCTTGTTTTGCATGGAGCAGCATCCACTATGCCAACTTTAGAAATCAAGATATTGACTATATATGCTCTCCATTTATACGTGTGGGCAATAAAATTTTCTTTCCACCATTGCTTTCTCTTTTGCACGTCGTTATGCATTCTTTCTTCAAGATCTTGACTTTTAAAGATGCATATCTTCAACTTTTGGGCCGCATGTAATTAATTCGATCATCAAATCTCTAGTTCCATCCCAAATATATATGTCTCCTGACCCACTTCTCAAATATATAATTGAGCCCTCTTTTTATTGCTATCTCATAACTAGAATTTTCCAATGAATTTTTGTTTTTCAATCTCTCTTAAAAAGAAAATTTTGAACCGTTGACTTTGAATTCATTCAATGATCAGACTAGATTTGGAGTATTGATAATGGTTTTTTCTATCACAAAAAATAAGGATTAATGTTTTTTAGATTTGAATAATTAATTTTTTTTTTTTTGATATTCGAAATTTGCTTGTATTTGGAAACGCAAAGAAAGAGCGAGAGGGTGTGGCTTGGGCAACATGAAGGGGTTAAGGTCCTAATTAAGGTGAAGAGGCTGCGACCTGCGTTGATGTGAATAAGAGGAAAAACTGAAAACAGATAAAAGAGAGTGGGGCCCAGCATCCAGCTCAGTTGCTGGTTTGGCTGACGGTTGGAATCTTCTTTCTTCTTCTTCTTGGCTAGGGCTTACATAATCACTAATTCATTTGCCACCTGGCTTATCCTAATCACCCCTCATCTCAACTACTATTGTGCCTTCATTTTAGGACAAATAAAAAATGAGTTTTTTTTATTTAATTAAATTATAAAAGATGGGCTGTGAGAATCTACCTGAGTCTGAATTGGGCTGGTTCGGTGACGTGGCATCAGCAGAATATTTGTCATTTCAAGATTGTTGCTTTGATCCTTCAAGCATTTTATTTGCAGCGGCATATATTATGGTTTATCCGTCATGATTTAATCGATTACTAGCGTAATACTTATCATACGCACAGTAAATTTTAATATTTTTATTTAAATTAATAAATAATATATTTTTTGTTTCAAAAGTATTTTTAAAATTACTACTTCAATGAGAAAAATCAAAATATTCTCAAACTAGGAGAGAAACTATAAAAATATTTTTAAAATTATTACTTCAATGAGAAAAATCAAAATATTAGCAAATCAGGAGAGAAATTATAAATATTTAATATTTAAAATTATTATGAAATTTTATAATTTATTCATAATTCTTTCATGAATTAAATATTTTTTTCCTAGAGAAGTATATAAATTTATTAAAATAAAATATTTTAATTTTTATATTATAATATTAATCAAGTGAATGCATATGCATGTGTTGAATTAAGTCAATATAACTAATATCATCATAATTTGATCGAAAATATCAAATTGCCATTAACTTTTATATCTTATTCTCCATTTTCAAAAAAAATCCTAATACGTTAACATTTCGTTAGTCCATTCTAAATCATCTGCTAATTACAAATTTATATATCAAATTTAAGAACCAAAATTTTCATCATAGCATTAAATTTATATAACTATATTTATATGTGAAATAATATATATTGATTTAAATGTATATGTTGACACATATACTAATTTATTTTTGTTATGTAATTATTGATTTTATAAATTATTTTATATTATATTACAATAAGAAAAAGATAGAAGATATTTAGAAAAGTTGTAGTATATCAATCAGTTAAGATATTACTTGACGAAACATTGAAAAAATTCCTAAACTTTATATATATATATATTATAGTAATCATTTTCTTTAAAGACATTAAGAAATAACACACCTCATGTCATTTGTTATTCAATTAAGAAGTCACTTATCACAAATTTAGAAAAACTCACTAACTATTATATATATATTGATTCTTGCCCAAACAACGAAGTCAATTAAGTAGTAGTTATATTATAAAGGTACGAAATCGGAATTACAAGTTTGCTCATTATCTTACGTTATGATAGGGGTACTAAAGTGTTGACAATCATTATAACAATTTATCATGAGCAAATAATCCAAGTTTTTTGGTAGGTTATTTTATTTGCTCTTATCATAATTTGAATCTTCGATTCCAATTTACTCTGTTACCAATGAATTACAAGTCTAATGCTAACAAATAATTGAAGTTAGTAGATGAAAACAACAACAATTAAGATTTCACAGCAATTTAAAAATTTCACATGGCTAATTAGGTAATTCGAGTTTAATTTTATGAGCCAATCGGGATGTTACCATAAATCAGGAAGAGATTGCTAACTAAGTTTATTTTGTCGATAGTTGGTTATGAGTGGGAGAAGAACAGTGAGTTGGACATTAAAAAAAATAAAGAACAGTGAATAGGTTCGAAATTGTCCATGCAGCATCATTATTGGCATTATATATAAAATAGATATGGATATGATTTTGATGTAAATTGGGGAGCACCTCAGCACCAGTTTCAACCTAGTCCCCATCACCATTTCATTTCTCAAAAACTTTCTGTGGAAAGACGCCATTGGCCTCCTAAGTCCTCTATTTCAAACGGAGCTACCTAGTTGCCCACAGCACTGACTATTACAACACCTTACTTGAAATGCTGCTTTCAACTCCTTCTTTCTCTACTTTGTACTATCTTCTAAAAATTTCCAATAGGGGATAAGTTTTATGATATGAATTTTTTTAATTATTGATGGAGAAAGAGTTTCTATCACTTCAACGCAGTCTTTTGTACAGTAATTATATAATAATGAGGTTAAAAAAAACAAAATTTGGATAATAATTAATGAGAATTATATAATAGTGGTTAAAGAGACGAGCACGGTGAGAGAGAGTATGGAAGAAGAAAAAGATTATGTATAATTGGGGAATGGAAAAGGGTAGTGGAAGTGTAGTTATCAAAGGAGACATCAGCATCAATTATCTCCATGATTGAGGCAGCCTCATCTGAAAGGAACACATTGGATTAGTACACTACCACATTCTATCGTTGAATCACCAGAGAAAGCAGGATTCGATTTCATATAAGTCTACCCAATATGTCCTTTAGAGAATCATTTGAATTCGGAAGCTCTCTCTATATTAATCACAGCGCCGACATCTATCACCAAAAACCCAAGTTGTTATTTTCAGTTCTCAACAAAATTTCAACTACGAATTACTAAAATAATGCTAAAATGAAACAATGTTTAAGTCTCTGATTTTTGAAGTGGTTATCCATATTAGATTGGTCTTTTTCAGGTTCAGTTTTTGAATCTGTATGAACATGACATGGCAGAGCATGCTTTTTCATCGTCCAAGTTTTTATTCCCTTTTGCTAAAGTGGGGATTTGCCTTTTCACTTTTACATTAGAACTGAGAAGGATAACACAAAATCCTGAAACACACCATGTGAAATTTTCAATGGTACAAAGCTTTATTTGGGCCAGATTTTTCTTGGACTCGTCCATGGCATTGAACTTCTCCATACTCAGAGCACTATCACACTATTTTTTTCAGCTTTTCTCTCATCATTTCCGTGATGATGATAGAGTAAAAAGTAAGGCCAATTTCCTAAAGTTAAAGCCTCACGATGCTAGTGTTAAAGATAACTCCAGTATCACTATTCCACTGATTAACAAATTTGAAATGTTTAAAGGCATCCCTCAATCAAGATAAGATTTTTATAAAAATTAGAACAAGTTTACACTGTCGACAAAGCATCTGAATATATCTAGTAGTAGGAGCCGCTTCCACTAAATTTGCATAAATGCTCGACATGGTACGCAAAACAAATAGAGCCGTTGCAATAATCAAATAGTTGCATTCTTTTGGTGTATAGATAGCAGCCTGCTACAATTCAAACACCGCGCTAACTAGAAGGACCAAAAAGACCCCAGTCGTTTACTTTGAAGGTTGTAACAGCAAGTTTAAAAACTTCAGCCATTGGCAGGATCCCAGATTGTGTGGCGGGAATATCTAAGCCAGCTCCCACTGTGCTAGCACTTTCACTCAAAGGATTACATCAACAACGACATAGAATTATATGAGTACTTGCAATATACATGAGACCG
>CAODLS010239789.1:0-16863 GCA_948243855.1 Flueggea neowawraea
TTCTCATTCTTCTGCTGAGGGATTATTCACCATTGTCATTGATTTTGTTCATGTCTGACCACCACACCCAGAAACCTGCAAGGCAGGCACAAAAAAAAAAGAGAGAAGAGAGAGACATAAACATTTTTGAAGCATTACAAAAAAAAAGAAGGAAGAAAATAGGTCCAAGCTATATGGAGAGGAAGATCTTATTGGAGAGCTCGGTTAGAAAAAGAAAAGGCAGTGAGTTGCAGTTGAGCTAACAACAAAATAAAATTACAAAGAAGCTAAAAAATTAGGGATTATATGGCATTAGTGTTCACGGCTTAAAATCCAAATAAATTTGGAAGACAAAATCAAGAACGAAATCAAGATCAAATCTCTGAAAGACCAAAAAAGAATCTAATTACATGCAAAAAAAGGAAAGAAAATAAAAAAAGGGGGGAAGAAAATCACAAGGAATACGGTCTTGAGCCATGCACTGGTTGACTCAGTCAACTCGGTAAACGTCAGGTTCAGTCCCTATTTTCTATTCAATGAGGTGATAATTCCCTGTGACAAAGATTTAGCTGCTAAAGGTCCTAATTAACCTTAAAAGTTTCAAAAAACTTCTGCATAGTCCCTGAAGTCAGGAATGGTCCCAACTGCCACAATCCATCAATGACAAGAAGAGAGTTGACCGCTAAAATGGAACTCAACCATAAAAAATATATATTTATATATATGTTACTCCTATCTCCGGGATACCCGAAAATAGGAGTGTGGAGCAATTGGTGTAACATGGATCCCTACCCACTAGGCCCAATTCAGCAAATAGATTCTAAAGCCCATTAAAGAGGCCTTAGTTTAAGAATATTTACAGAAATTATATATGTGTCATCACATTTTTTCTATAAATAGGAGTCTACATTACATTTGAAGGAGAACATTTTTTACACTCATACTTTACACTTAAAGTTATGCAGAACTAAACACTAATTTGAGCGTTGGAGAGTCCCTCGAGAACCAACCGATCTCACTTTCATTTTATTCTTGTAGGATTTGAAGATAACTCAATGTATTCGTAATCTATTATTCATCTCACTGATCTATTTTTCTCCTGTTGCAAATTTGAGGCAACAACAAATACCATTACAAAATGCCTTATAACTTTATTCTGACCCTTTTTTTTTTCTAAGAAGAGATTTATCAATTCTGGACATCTTCCACATCGAACCTCGATCCTATATATGAACATATTAAGTGTTTAATTACGAATGTGATTAGGATAAATTATCCTTCAATTATGCACGATTTAGGTATTTCAAAATATTTATAGCTCATCCCAAAAAAAAATCATATGATAAATTAAGTCTAACTCATCCCCAAAAATACTTTGTAAAAGGAATATTGTTATTTAATTATAAATCTATGAGATTAGCTCTACCTACACAGTCTCTTTAGTTTGAGCCGGGTTGAACAACTGATGAGCATAGGATAATTCATTGTCACGCACCACTCCAAACTATTGCATTAAGGATTGTGGGGAATGATTGCCACATAATTATATACTATTCATATAAATCTTATTAACTTAATTAAATTACTAGGTACTAAAAGCATTTATTTGCCTATGTCTAATTAATTAATCAAACAATCTTGGCAGTGCAATATGTGATTTTAAATTCTAAGTCATGATTAATCACATTATATACAATTGGACAAAAGATAAAACAAAAAAGCTTTGTTACATTATTTGTATTAAGAATGTTTTGTTTAGATTCAAGTTGTATAGGACCATCATTAAATTCAAACAGCATGACTATATAGTAATGACTGGCCTACAAATCTACATGATTTTAATATGGGTCCCATAGAGTTAGGCTTATCTATACCCTTCAGTTTGTTGGGACCCATCAAGAATTAATAGTGTTAGGGTATAACTATTGCATAATGATATACAGTAGCATATGTATATATATGTACTCCTTTTCCATTATTGAAAGTTTTATTGTTGGACGGGTAATCATAGTATTTTGGGGTCCCCTAATGTTTGATGAATTCGAGGTACAATGGATTCTTCCATAAAAGACAAATAGGAAACCAATTACGTAATTAGTCCATATACAAATGCCTATATTAATTGATTTATGTTAATTATATTAGTAATTAAGTTGTACAATCTATATATTTTTCTTGTATCATATAGTATATGTTTTTTTTTTGGTCTTCTTTGATTATAACCAACGATTTACGTATCTCAATTATCTCTCTTAATTTGAGTAATTTTTTTTATAAAATTGGTGATCAATGATATCTTTTTGTGGGGTAAAGAATAATGCATTTTCAAATAAAATATGATACGTATGTAAAGAAAATATATAAAACAATTAGTAATTAGAAAGCCAATAAAGGATTGTTTAAGTGATTTTTTGTTTCTTTGAAATAAAGAGAAATCAGAAGCTACTAATCCAATAAAATTGCCACCAGCTGAAGGCTTTTTGCATGATTTGTTGTCGTGTCTACTTAATCAATACTAACTCTCTTTATTTATCATGTTTCTTAGCCATCTTTTTACTCAGGCATTATGCTTCCTCAACTCGTCGTTTGCGGGTATTTGAGCATATATATCTAAAGCAATTATGACATGCTTTGTGATTGATTATCACGGAAACCAGATTGTATTATACTGTTAGTCTGTTATTGCCCTTAATTTGGTGTCTCGTAACATCAAATTTAATTAATCAACTTAATTTTTTCATAATTAATCTAACAACAGTAACATTTGACTTATCTAAATTCGAATTGACAAGATCTATATAAGTGATGAAACTCTTCTGAATTAATTTAAAACTTTTTCATACCTAGTGTTTGAACAATCTAGAACTCTAGTTGGTTGAGGAAAAAAAGTTTTTATCAATCCACTATAACCGTCAGTGATACAAACAATCAACTTTTATATTTAACTCAATTTAAAATACAATATAATTCAAGAATTTCATTAATTACAACACTCTTTCCCTTAATTAATTTTCCAAATAAACATGATCAATCTACGACAATTCCCACCTACTTAACCACATTATCTGTTAATTATTTCCATACAGATTAGTTCAGCTCTCTTATGTATCAAACATGACTTCTTTTTTTTTCAAGACTCAATAAAAATTTCAGAATTAAGTTTCTCCTCTTCCCAATATATATATTTCTGATATTTTGAACTCCTACCATTTCACATGAAATTTGATATTAATGAACTCGATCTAATTAGTCGGTAGCGGTACATATTGGCATTCGTGGTCATGATACATAGCGTTCATTGAGATTCAGCAGGAAAATCACACAATTGTGGTGACGTATTGAAATTCCAGTCACTCCTTTACATTTTGCCATCTACAAGCCGCTCCAATTGGGTTGGTGTATGTCATTTAGCCAAAAAAGGCTACATATTGAGTGCACGTTCACTGTTTCAAGTAGTCAAACGTGAACTTATTGCTAGCAAGGAAAGGTTACATCAAAAATCTTGAATGCATGAACAAAACAAAGCAGGCAAAGACCATCACAACAACAATGACATAAAATACACAACCAAGTCCATTATCTCTTCCCACTCAAAACATCCTCACATGTCTACCACAAACTGCTGCTTTTATATCGATAAATTGTTGATTTGGTGATGAGCATACTTGTAAATGAATTCTACCCATTTAAAAAAAGAGAGAAACTATTAATACTTCAATCTCCGATTTTTTCGCTCACACTTCGTGCAAAAAAACAAAACAGCTGCTTTTATAGCTTCTGCCTGCACTGCATCTCCTTTTTCGCACCACAACGCTGTCTTCAAAGGCTGGTCTCCGATGTGTCTGCCTTGTACCATGTCAAAGACATATGATCATGCATATCATAATAACTGAACACTTGCTTGTTTAATACTGTGACTTAATTCAGACATATAGTGGCTAATTCTACGGTATCTGAATCAGACCCATCAATCTTTTTCATCTACCAATTCCATCATGCAGGGTGTAAACTTGAAAATTATTAGATTTTTGTCTGCCATTACTTGCTTCCTTTGCTTTCAGCTCTGTTTATGCTGTTAACAGTTCTCTTCAACATGTTAAGGATTAAGGACCAGTGTCTCCTATAAGATTCAGACAACATATTAACTTCCCCATCTTAATTCATTGCCAATGCAACATAACTTCCTCATCTTGATCCATTGCCAATGCAACGAGACATTCTTAAAATGGTGCCCAAAGATGATGAGATATGTTGCAATTGATATGGCCACAATGTATCTGTGGGTAATGGAAATGGTAGCTTTATGAGACAGAGCCTTACAAATCACTTTTAACCAATTCATGATTTACTTGAGAAGTGAAGATTCTCATCAACGTGGGAGGGCCTTATCTAGTTGGTAATAATGGAACTGGAGATTGCTAAAAGAAGTAAAGTTGCTTCTTTCTTTTCCATTCTTCCCTTCTCTTTACATGTGAAATTAAAGTAAAAAAACAAACCATCAAAATTTCAGCTAAAGCTAGAAAAATGTTTTTCCTTTTACTTGCAAATTCAAATGAGTATCTCTATCTTTTTTTCTTTTAACATGGCATGGATTCAACCATAAACTTGATAAAAAAAAAGGCATTGCAAGTTCAAAAGCCAGGCAATTCAGCTATCCATGTGATTATAATGGTACAAATCCTGCGTTAAGAGTCAAAGATTTTATTCTTAATTATTTATTTCTGACAGACTGCAAAACTAGATAGGAAATTTCGTTAAAAAGAAAAAAAGAACTAGATAGAAAACTGGTAAATTTGATAAATTATACATTAAAAATTAAAAAAATAGAGAAAATAAAACGGTTTTTAAAAATTATAGAAAGCCGAAGTACAGAAATTTGTACTAAGTGTAGTCTGTAGAGGTTTGTGTGACTCAACAGGAAACGGCCGACAAGTGCTCTATAGTGGCGATGTTGAGGCGACCTTGCGTCCAGTCATTTTTCGTTTCCAGTCATGGGCAAGCAGTTGAGGATTCTATTGTGGCAGACAGCTTACGTCGAGTATTCCACTAAAAACTTCACTTCGGATTTCCAAGTACAATAAAAAGAAAGATTCTGGAGCAAATAACTTAGTGGATTCTCCCACCATCCATCTCTTTGACATGATGCCCAGTTTCTCACCCGTCAATGAGTATATCCGTGTGGTTTTTGTTGGTTGGTTGCTTCAACGTCACTCATTCATGGCAGCTTCTTCACTGAGACTGTTTTCCACTTTCCATCGACCTCCGTAAATGGAACGAGAAAGCACAGAAACATGTCCGACTACTCGGTAAATCAGAGTATCCACTTTCTAATGTGTGCAGACATGAAATCTCGAATAAATTTTAAACTAATTTGCTTGTGAAAGAAGCACAATGGTGAGAGCGTCCATGTTCTTGCCTAACTACAACAGTTTTATCAACCCTGCAAGCATCAGAAATTCTGTCGAAATCATATCTCTACTTGACAAGTGACTGATATCAAAGGAAGCGAATAAAATAATGTTCTGAAAAGCAATATGCCACCAAAAGGAAGTTAGACCATCATGAGACTCAGAGTGAAATTGATTTTGATGTCACATACAAAATAAAGAACTACGTAGAAGCATATGCTTGATGAGTTTCAAGGTATATGATGGTAACTAGACATCTCAAGTTGCATGACAACGAAAAATTGCAACATAAGAACCATAAGAATTCAGCATGAAGAATGGCAAGTGGAATATGAAAGTCCTAGAACTAGAAGCCAGAAGACGCATTTTGAGATCTGGTATAAAGCATTCAAGTTCGAAAAGGATGGTAGCACATAGAAAGCTTACCTATAAGGCTTAGCCAAGTTCAGTAAAAATTCTATGGCTTCATCTTCACATAATCAATCAAAAGACCTTCATTACTTTCTTGCATATTAACTTGATGGCCCCAGTAATTCAACTGCAGAATTTGGCAAAAACATTTTGAGAATATAGTCTCCACAACTCCATAAACCTGCCTACCAACCAAGGATCTGCTATTATTGAAAACATTCAGTTATACTTCAATACAGTATCAATATCAGGCTAGTAAAATAGAATTGTTTAAGAAAAAGAGAGAAGAAAAAAAGACGCATCATCAGTTCACCACTCTTCTTTCAAATACAAATTACAGAATTCAGTGTCGTTTTGTAATGATAAAAACTGTCAATTCAAATATTTCAATGAATAGAATTTGCCTATCTATGTATGTGATTCAAAAGGTACAGTGAGTCCTAGCCTTTTACAAGCTACAAATAAAATACAGAAGGAATTCCAATTAAATTTACAGAGTAAGGGACCCTTTTTCTTCACACAATGGAAACCTATACATAATATCAAATATGGCGGACATTAGAAACTCAAGTGTCACAACTAGCAAAAGATCCATAAAGTCGCAGAACTCAAGCTACAAAGAATATAAAGACCATGAGGAAAAATATTATAACGGCAAATATCTTGATTAAAAGCCATCGATTTGACGATATTTGGTTAAGATGCCTTAATAGAGCACTCCGAGCATTTTCAATATTGGCCAATGACTCATCCATATTGTCATCAATCCTGTAAATCAACAAAGCAAATGACATTATATGTTTACGTTCTGATTACTGTATGAAAACCAATGCAACGAAGATTAATGGCTCAATCTACAACCACTGTATGCAAGAGCGTTTCTTGAGTTTTGACATGTCAAGATAATATAAAACAACAATATATACAAAGTGAAAAAACATGATAAAAAAAAGGGACTAAGCAAGAAAAGACCTGATAGCCAGCTCCCCTTGCTGTGCAACCATTGTAGCCAAATTCGTAAATATACTGCCAAGTTCTGAAATTGTAGATTCCACACTATGAAGAGCAGCAGCCCTACTTTGAGAATAATTTTCCTGCCTTGGAACTACCTGCTGTACCATTGACATCTCCATATGGTTTGAAGGAGCAGTATCCACTGCTGGCCTCCGTCTGGTAATAAGGTACAAAGCAGGCTGCTGGTTAGCATTTTTTGACAATTCAAAAATAGGATATCAAAAGACAAAAGGTTTCAGGTTCATAACATGGATAACCAAGAAGCCAGAAGTTCAATTCGAAGTTTGGCAAAAAAGTGTCCTCCAAAACTTTAAATAAATCAAATTTCCAAAGAAAATAAATTGTTAAAAGTTCATATAAATGGATATGTATTATCATGGCAGCCATAGGAACTCTCCTCCTTAACACGAGCAAACTTTTAATTTTCAAAACAAGCAATATTTTCATTAAAAAGAAACCAACTTCATTGCATTAGGCTCAAACTGAATGAGCATAAATTTAAAATTTGCAATCCAATCCTGCTTTCCAGCTAATCAGACATCATGCCGCTGACTGTACTACCACAAGCAGGAATAACTAATGGGAAAATACAAACATAATTGACAATCTTACAAAACATACCTTAACTGGTTCCCAGCTTGAACACCATTTTGTGGCAATCTGATTTAAGACAACAAAAGAAAGAAAAATCAAATCCAGCTATAAACAAATTGCTTATCATATTACTACCAGTAATAGTTTAATCAAGTACAAAATCCAGTAACAGCAACAATATGGAACTAGCAAACTCACGCTGATGGTGGTGAATTGCCAAACTCATTAGAGGAATTAGACCAAGGAGGTGGAGGTGGCTCAGACATGGGTTTGGCTTGACGCAAAAATGGATTTTCTTTCGAAGCATTAGAAGAAAATATCTGCTTCCTATTCTCATGTGCCTTTATATTCTGTTCTAACACAAAAATCAAATCAGCTCACTCAACAGACACTAACAATACATACATGCATACACACATATATATACACACAGACGCATAGACCTGACCTCGGTTCTGGCGGTCAAGACTTCTTTAAGTTGCTTGGTAGCTCCCATGAGCTTACTCTTCAAATCATCACAAACGGCCGTTGAGTGCACCACTCTGTCCTCCGAGTAATTCCCGTCAGCGATCTCCATGTTTTGTATCGCTTGAAGATCCGTTAAAGCTCCGTTCAACGACGTTATATCATTCTTTATTAACGCCGTCAATTCCTGTATTTCCACTACCGGATCGTCGAACATTGAAGACCTCTTCGCCACTGCCATGCCAACATGGTACATGAAATGAAGCGGAAACGGCATTATTTTGAAAACTGTGAGCGCGTAAAGTGGAATCGCTTACGTTTAGCGAGCCTGGTGATCTTTTGAGAAGTCTCGTGGACGCCTAATCCGATGAGGGAAGCCTTTTTGTTGAATTCGGATCTGCGCGATGACATTTGTGGCTTCGATTGGGGTGATGATGATTCATTTTGATGAACGGTTGCGATTCCTCCAATTTTCTTCAAGGTCTGGGTGACAGATCGGAACTCCACCGTCCGATCTCGGAATGTGGAGGCCATTTGGGCAAACAGGTTCAGTAACGTGGTCGCCGGTGCCAATAAGCGGTCTTTCCAGTTCATATACGTTTTCCTGTTTCGGTAAGTGAGCCGTGTATCGGATCTCGGCCTCTATCTCCTAGTCAGCAAGGGCGACATGTCCTCTCTTATATTTTAACAAAACGACGTTTCGTTTATCTCTTTACGCTCAGTCGTCTATCTAGGCATGGTTCCAACTAAGCGAAATCAATATGGGCCAACAACATATTTACCATCAGTCAAATGTTACAACTATGTGACTGCAAAAACTATTACTAGTTCAAGTTTGTAAAAATTACAGTCGAAGGAATTTCGACGCTTACTATGTGCTCGTGTGCATTTTATACTCCAACACTGAAAATTTTCACAATTATCGGATACCAGTTGAATATTATTTAAATGTTAAAGCGAAATTACATTAAACTTGATGAAAATCGAGTGAATATCATTTGAATACTGTTTGCATACCAAATATAGTTTGTATCAATAATATCAAGAAAAATAAAATGCCAGTTAAAAAATAGTTGAATACTACTTGAAGATTATAGTAAAATTATATAGATATGTTTGTAAACTGAGGAAATACCGTTTGGATACTGTTTGCATACCAAAATAACAATCAAAATATCTAATTAAAAACTACAATAATACCATTTAATGAATTTGATTTGATACTGTTTACACCCAAATATTTGCTCAGGCCCAATGAATTGAATCGAGCCCATAAGTCACGGAAATCAAACCCAAGCCTTGGGGAGCCAGCAAGAATTAGTCTTGGTTGGGGGGAATATGCCTGAGTTGTTTGAAACTCATTCGCCAAAAGTTACCGCCATTCCAGGAGGAAATCATGCTCATAACAGAGGTTATAAGTTACTTTGCCACCAAAAACTGCAAGAACATAGGAAGAGGAAGAGTTTGTTGTGAAGTGCAATTCTCGTAGCTTAGAGGAATGATGATTTTCCCGGAGGAATTGGTATGGGGTTTATCCAAGCCAACGGTCATGATAATCTAGATAAGAAGGACATGAAAATTATAAAGTTTAATCCAGTGGAGTCTCTCTCTACCAGTGGAATCAAGAGAGTCCCTCAAGCAGTAAATTTTCCTTTTCTTAGTGGAGCAACTAATTTTCTGGAGGAATGACTATAAAAGTAACGTTTGTCTAGTAGTTTTCCTTCATTCATTAATAAAATTATCTTCATCATTGTACTCATGAATTGTTTATCAAGAATTGAAGAACTCATTACACGAATTTTCGTCCCTTTAATTCGTTTGAGCAATTGTCTGAGAAGTTAGATCGAGTCACCATTCTGGTTTGGGAAACCGAAAATTCCCTGGCACGCTCGCAATTAGAAAAAGGGCAGCATTGTTCTTACTTTAATCAAAAAATAAGGAAAACAATCTTTGTCACTCCCGATGGGACACCCCAATGATGAAGGGATACCGTTGATATGCAACAATATGAGTATGGAAACTGCCAACCCGGTTACTACTACCGGTTTGAAAGAAGAAGCTTTTGCAACAGCAAGAGCTAGTAGAGCATATGAAGAAGGAAGAAATTCTTTTTCTTACTGTAACCACGCACATGTGGGTTACTTTACCGTGTAAAACCCCCTCATACAATTACAGGCTAGGGGGCAATAAGGGCAGAAGAAGTACTTTTACTCGCCACCCCAAAACTCTTACCACTAAGACCGCCAAGGTGGTGACTGGTCTTATGTGTCATTGCTCGGTCTAGAATTTTAGGAAACTAACCAAGATTATGATAATATTGAGGAAGACCACCAAGAAAGCTCAGGGGTAGCCCTAACAAAAGAAGAGAAATTTTATTGGCTCTCGGAAATTTTAAGATAAAACTAAGCAAATGCTTGAGGAGTACCGTCAGAAAATCAAGAAAGATTTTGATGAATTTAAAGAAGCCTAGTGGAAGAAAGTAGAACAACAAAGATTACTCTTTCCCCTGGAAGGAAATTCTTTTGGAGAGGAGTATTCTAGTTGTCCTCAGTTTATAGTAGAAGGCAAGGGCTCGAGAGGCATCCCTGTTATTCCTTTGCATCTCCATGCAGCTCCGACTAAGTTGGTGGAGGAATTGAAGGAAGGGTTCAAGTTAGCAGGGGAATTGCATAAGGAGGCTCAGGAAAGTTTTTAGCGAACCCGAAAAATCCTGAAGCAAAGGCATTCCTATGTTTCAGAAAATTTGCCACCTAGTTTTCCAAGAGAGAAAAAGGCTGGAAAGTTGCCAGGGGATGATGAAAAACTCCACCTAGAAGGATGTTTGGAGGAGCCACTCGAAGATCCTACATGGCCATTTGAGGAGGCCGAAAGGGAATCAAGGATGGAGTTGGTGGAACTCAAGCTAATGGAGCTACAAGACTTGGGTTCCAAACCTGTGAAACCTCAACAAATAACATTTTTTGAAGAGCCAACTGATAAAAACTTGCATGTAAGTTCAATGGTTCAAGTCTATTTTTGTTGGGTTTTCTTTCTTGTTATTGCAGGAAGTTTGAAGCCTAAGAGGGAAAAGTTTGGGGAAGGAAAGATGGTGATATCCCGTTGAGTGGAGATAACCCTTTATGAGTACATGTCCCCAAAATTCACAACCAAAAATCAAGTTTCATTCACTGTAAAATTTGTGGCTACAGTCATGCAAGGATTTAAGAAAATTGGCTGGTTTAGAAAATATTTCGGAAAGCCGCCAATAAATGAAACATTCACACAGGAGGCAAGTTCCTGTTACAAGGGAGGAATTTCATAGAAATAATGTTGTTGAAGAAAGCTGGCCACATCTTAGGCTGCTTGATGCTTCACTGATGATTAATCCTGGTTAACACCTGCAGGAATAGAGGTAGGGCTACCACACCTTTAAAAATGATAACAACTCAGGTGCAACTTTTGAATAAATCCTGAGAAAAGCAAAACAATAAAAAAAGAAATATAATTGAAAAAAGAATAAATACAATAGGTTTCATGGTTACTGCAATTTGTTTATTTCTGGTGAAAGGACCTCATCAAACAATAGACCTCATGATGAAGTTAGCAGGGGGAGACTGTCCTCCTTATGTCCGGTTCCACTTTTGGCCAACAGGTCCTCCCCGCTGCTGGAATCTTCATCATCTGAAAGATAGACTGTTTCTGGTGCCCTAGGAGGAGTTGTCCGCAAAGGTCGAGTGTGAGGAAGAAGCTTAGCAGAACATCTCAGTGGAAGGGAAGAAATCTTCTGGGTTTTAGAGCCGGTGGGTGCTTTGGATACGGTGGGAACCTTCTGTTCCCTAAGGGAAGGAATTTTCCACCTGTGGAATGACACTTGTAGGCTCTGCAAGATCAATTATTGGCAGAAAATCTGGTTTGTTTACTGCTGTCAAGATAGAAAATGCTCAGTGAGTCCAAACATTCAAAAATATCAGTGAAGGGAAGCCACTTTTTACCTTTTTCTCTGCCAAGGGAATGTGTGCCAAACAATGGTATTATTCGGCCTAAGGAAAAAGCAGGCTACTCCCTCTGGAACCTGGAAATCTGTAGAAACTGCATTGCGGAAGAGGTGTGTAATACCTTGTATACTTTTATTAATTATTCTGTAATTTTTCCGTTAAATTTTGAATTTTATTTCTTATGTTCGAGTGATTAATTTTGAGTTTTAGATGTTGATTGGGGGGATTAATGGAGTTTGGAAGTGATTTGGGAATTGTAAAATAAAGTTGAAATTTGATAAAAATTGAAAGAAATATTCAGAGGAGGGAGTAAGCCATAAAACGCACACAGTCATGCATTTGGTTCAAGCTTCAGGTTACTGTCGTCCGTGCTTCTGGGCTGTCGTCCGTTCCTGTGCAGGGCATGTAACTCATTTTTTTTTTTGTTTCCTTCTCAATAGGTCCAACTCCACCGCCCACTGCAGTCTTTCTTCTTAAATCAGACTTTCACCGCCCACATTTCAATTCTTTCTTGTTAATTAATACATCCACCGCCCATACTGCAGCTCTTTTATACAAAATCAGAACTCCACCGCCCCACACTGCAGTTCTCTCTCTTTAAATACTCCACCTCGCTGCCCACGCTGAACTTCTACTTATTTCCTTCTCTGTTTCGCACCCCCTCACTCTTCCACCTCTGTTCATTCTTCTGAACGTCCTTCATCCATTGTGCTTGGCTTCCAACATCTTCTTTGGTGTTTTGAATTAAGAATCCACTCTCTTATTCATCTCTTCTATTCTTTAATCATTTGTTCATGTTGTTAGAAATTTTTTTAGAGAAAAAGAAAATTAATGGAGGAACACAAGACACAGGCAAATAGTCTATAAATTTTTTATTCTACTGTTGGATTTAAATACAAAAAGTTTTCAACTGAAACAATAAAAATACAGCAATTACTATGCTATAAAATATAAACCACAACTCAAAAATAGCAACAGCTAATCCTCTAAACAAAAGACTAGGTCTTTTATCTTAGACAAAGTCTTGACAACGTGGGTAATTTCTTCAAGTCATAGACTAGGTCTTCAACTCAATACTTTTGTGGTATTCAAGTCATATTTCCAATAATGTGCATATCCGAGGAGAAATTGATCCTCCACTTGCAATAGAACCTTTAGCAAAATTGCAAATATCTCTTTCATCTTGCACAGAGCCATCGGATATCAGAAAAAATGAGAGGAACTGCATCACTGGTGTCCGCCAATAACTTCATAGCCTAAAACAAGGCCCACTTAAGAATAAAATCTGCAATTTCTTCATGGGGAAAATCTTTTGACTAATTACCAAATAAAAGATGGTCATCAAAGATTTCATGCCGCAAGACAATGAAGATATTGTGCATGACATAAATAGAAAAACCAAAAGAGAGTTATAGAAATTGCAATTGACTATAAGAAGATAATAAACATAACTCTTATTACGTCAAAAAGAAAAAGAAAAGAACGCTGAAAGTACGCTTGATTAGGACAAGATGACTTTATGATGGCTAAAAAACTTTAATATGATAAATGCAATTGCACGGAATAGCCCAAGTGATTTGTAGGGCATGCACAGTACATAATGGAAGCAAATGACACATGCATAGAAATTTCTGGAATCACCACGAGACAAATGAAATTAAATAGCCACTTCAATTAGCAGCACAATGGCATAATTCATGTGACGTTAGTAAAATATATGATGTGTAATGCATAAGCTAAGGCTATAGTATCATACTAATGCAACTAGCCTTCCATTTTCCAAAATTAACTAGGCCGCGGTATGGACCAATTCAGCAACTCTGCACCACTACAAATTGAGTTAATCCTAATTCACCAGGGTTAACATGGCAAGTTGGCTTTCTTGTTATGCGGCAAATATACAGTTACATACTTGCCTATTAGATATATTCATGCATCTACATTTCTTTAGCACTTTTATGCAGCTTTCTATGACATTGACTAAGATAAAACCTTTATAAGTTATCTTTTATGATGTGTATTCCCGTGATTATTCACTCTATGCTCGGTTCTTGCCAGGACTAAACTCGCCCCGCTGGCTATGGCTATGACAGAACTAATCTCACCACAAGGATATAACACAGAAAGTAACAATTAATTACACGATTACATCCATTTAGTAGTCTTCTAGAAACCTTAGCCATGAAGCTACTATAGCCTGAATAAAGTATTCTCCTAAAAGGGTAATATCACCTGCATACAGTGTTCTGCAGCAACATGGTTTAACCGACAGGAGAATGGCATCTGCAGTATTGATAAAGTACCGCATTTAAGAAATAAAAAACAAAATAATACAACAAGAGCTAATGTAAGTTATAATCAAATATATAAACAGTTAATGTATTCCCCCTCTGATAATAGGTTCACTATTTATGATTTTCTTTTTTGTAGATTTCGAAAATTAGAGTTGGTTTTTTTCATGAGACAGAAGTGCCTAATATGAATCTTCTCAAAAAACTACTAGAAAAAAAGAAAGTTGTAGTTGTGATCATTGATATGTCCTAAGAATTCAAAGACTTGAAGAGGGTATAAAAGCCTTTAATATGTCATTTTATTTAATTATTTGAAATTTTTTATTTTTTTCTAATGTCCTATATTATAACAGGTAAGGTATTTGATAACTTATCAAATACATTACCCACAAACGTGGTCTTCTTTCTTCTTCAAACACCCACAAACGGAAAATATATTTTAAAATAATTAACAGGTAACAGTGGCGCTTTCATTTGGCACCAAGCTTATTACTTGTAAGTTTATGGATAGCTAGCCAGCCTTTCTTTTATAGACAAGAACATGAATCAGCTATAGTATAATGCCCATCAAATCGTCTTTGCTTCCTAATGACAAAAAAATCACTAGTTACTACTCAACCTTTCTTATGGAATTCATTAAACACATTTGGTTCCTGCTTATGTCCTGGGTTTATGTCCTTGGTTTCATTTAAAACTTTTTTACAGAGCAATGAGACTACACTTTCTTAAACAAGCAAAATATCAACAACTCAGTCTTTGCCAGTCAACAGCTCAGTCTCCTTCTGCATAACAACACTCAAATAACAGGGCAGTCAATTACACGGTCGAAGCCCTGTGCCCACACAGAGAGAAACAATAACGACAGAGCAATTTAAAACTTTTGCTGTGATGGCTTCTGAATTGTATTATTTTTTGTTATAATTTAATTATATATATATATATATATTTTGCTGATATCAATATATCCGTTTGTGTCCTTGGTTTCATTTAAAACATTTTGCGGAGCAATGGACTAGACTTTCTTAAACAAGCAAGAAAACAAGTCCTTTAGTCAACAACAATTAAAGCAGTAACCAAACGAAGCCCCGCGCCAACCGGACTTCTCCGGCGTACATGCATATATGCATGTATGGCGTTTGTTCCAAGACTCCCCTTTCAATAAGCTTATTGGAGCTTGGAGGATGTATAGATGAGCTGTATAATTAATAAATTGGTTTTCCACGAGTATAAAAAGACTGAAAATAATATTAAGGTCTTAACTTTTTCCTAAAATTCAGTAAGTTGAAAAGTTTTCATTATATTTCTAACATATTAGTAAATATATTTCTTTTTTTTTAATAAAAGAGTTCGATACCTCATTAAGTATCATTAATTAGAAAGTTTAAATGGTTTTCATAAATTTTTGTTCTTTATCAATACATTCATATTCACTTTTTAACTTTCTTTCCCTAATAGAAGAAGTGCATACTTACCAAATCAAAATTATATCTCAAAATCAAATTAAAATTATTACTTAGAACAAGGGTGACGTAAATGGCGACTGGTTGTCGCTGCAAAGAAGTAGAAAACAACATGTAGAAACGATGAATTGACCACCAAATAAGAGAATGACACTGGGGAGAGTGGGATGGTGGCAGGAAACTCTGACAATTAGGGCAGAGGGGGAAATGCTTTTGTACGGATAGTATCAGCCATTAGGGACCGCAAACAATTAATATTATAGTTGTTAGTTTTTCACACGGTTTTGCAACACATGCTGCCTGAAGATGCTAAATGTACAAATTTAACCGCAGTAGAGAGTCTCAATTAGGGGTGTGATTTGATTGGAGTAATACGATCAGATTAATCTTCTTATTGCTTATTAGGTCTATGCTCCTAATGTTTTGATTAGATATTGTTCCGATTTTACAGATGTAGGAAAAATTGGAATGTATCTGTAAAACCTGTTAAATTACTAGTAAATCGATCATTCATTTAGGAGACGGATGGTGCCACCTACAAAAATCTGTTTTACTGTTTTTGCATTTGCATACAAGTGTTTGATTAGAAAAGAAAGCTTCGTTTATCAATATTTTGGTTAAAATGTGTATGCATGTATATATTTGGGTTTGATCCTTTGCTGTCACTTCTTCAAATTGAAGGTTGATTATGTGTTGGTTGAATTTATAGGGGTAGTTGTGCTATACGAGAAAGGGTGCTGACTGAAATGGTCATATGAAAGGTTTCTCTGTCATTGATGTTTTCTTAGAGCAGGGTGATTAGATTACTGAAACGGTTGTATGAAAATTGTTCTGTTATTAAAATCTTGTTAGAGAAATATGTTGATTCAATTGTTTTTCTATTGCTCTTTATCTTCTTTTTTCTTGTATATTTTAATTTACTTCCCCTAGATCACATGTTCTGTGTGGCTTTTGATTCAGTTTTTCTGCCTGCACTTTCTTTTTTAATTTGTACATTCGGCTTGAGAAGATGACTTTGCTGAATATGAGGAAGATGAATGAAGTGCTGGGGAGATGGATTTTGGGACGCATTTAACAACACTCTCAATTTGTAGTTTTGCTAATGTAGTTGTATTGGGACAAATGTTAGTGTGGATGTAACTTTGAACTACCATCATCTGCCTACGTTTGATACTTCCACTTTGCTAACTGATTTATCATTATCCATGTTTATTTTCAAGTTGAGTGGCATCATACTAATAAAATAATAATAGTGTCAGCTGCGGAC
>CAODLS010239863.1:0-27661 GCA_948243855.1 Flueggea neowawraea
TATAATTTTTATTAAGTTGCTTGTTGTTTTACTTATGAAGTAAGAATGTTGAGTATAACAAATCTAGATAGTGAATATTTGGGTGCAAACATTCCATATAATTCAATCAACAAACCAAAAAATTCAGTAAAGCCTATTTCGTCATGGATGTGGTGGAGAAGTTTTTGTGTACATTTGGCAAAAGTGCCTATTTTTTTGTTGTACTGATAAAAAGGCTGATGTTGTACTCGATTAACATGTGTGTGAGATTTTAGATTCTTCAAACACTATTTGTTTTTTTTTAAGTTCCACAAACAAAGTAAGATTGGAAAAATTAGTTCATGTTGTTGTCCCTAAGATTTTTGGCTGATTTGATGAAAGGTTTCATTGGTATGTTGATGTGTCCTTGAGTACTGAAAATCCTACCACCATTGGTGATTAAATTTTTGTTCGTCTTGTAGGTTCGTTGTAGCTATAGGCTGTTGTACGGTTGAGTTTTATCGTTTTCCTATTTGAACTATATGGATTGAATATTCTGCTCCTTTTTTTTAATATTTAACCATGAATAAGATAGGGCAATGACTTTTCGAATTGATCTGTCAGCGCAGGCTGGATCAGGAGACTGGTCAAGTTCATATATCAATTTTGCTTTGTCGTTTAAGCCGCCCACGCTTATGTACATTCCAACGTAGATGGAGAACTTTGAAGAGCCTAGTTGTGTACGAATCGAAGTCATCTAATTGGGATGATTTGATGATTTTGTTCCATTCATAACTAAGTCTCTTTTAAGAACTTCGTTTATGTCCGAAGTGGACAATATTATTTAATGGTGGAGGTATGTTCTAAATTTATGGAATTTGGGGTTATGACGGGTTTTATTTTTATTATAATTCTTCTGTTGTGATGTCATGTAGTATAATTTTCCATAGTAAGCAGTAAGGAGTAAATATATTGTGATGTTCTGAAATGTCCTTTGGAATGTCTATTATTTTTTGTCTTGCTGTATTTCATTTTTGGGAGATCTAAATTCATGGAAACATATTAGTGACAATTCAAAAAGTTTAGATTATTAATTTTGTTGTAGTACATATGTTATCTACTATCATATAAAAATTTCATTCCAAATGTAGGAAATGTGGTTAAAATGTAGGAAATGTGGGAATTGAAATTACAAGTGGGGGGCAGTCCGCACGTGAGGAGGCGGACGTTGTCCTTGATGAATTGAAAGATGATCAAGTGGGGGATAGCAAGGAAGATGAAGCTGTGGATAAGGAAGAGGAAATAGAAAGTTCAAAAATGGCTAAGTTAATAAATTGTTCAAAAACATGAAATTAATTGTTTCGTATTTATACTTGCGATGCAGTTATAATTTGTGGTGGTGAATGTGAAATCGAATGCATTAATTAATGTTTTTCGTATGACTATTTTTTTTTGTGTGTTACAGAGTTATCAGTCAAGGGTGGGGTTGTTGGAATTTTTTAGGGTTGTGAATGATCTTCAGGTTACGCATAAAGACATGGTGATGACAATGGGTTTTGGTGGGTTGTTGATCTCAACTTGAAGGTTTCGAGAAATGGTGTGGCATATGAGTTGTTGTGCCGTTTCGACGTTCAAAGCCATTCTCTTCAAGTCCATGGTTGCAAAGTTCAAGTAAGTGAGGGACATGTGTCGTGGATATTAGGATTGTCGAGCGGCGGGATCGACGTTAGTAGCGTGACTTAAAAAAAAAAGGTATTTGCCAAATACAATATAAGAAGCAGTAAATTGTCGAGGAAGGAGTTGGTGCAGGAGCTGAAGCGCAATGACATAGGGGAGAGATAGGTGGTGTTGTTTCTGATGCTTGTAGTGGATTGTGTGTTGTGGCCCAACTCCTCATACTATGTCAGCCATGATATTTTGAGGGTTATGTCTCATAGTCAAAACCTTAAGAGTATCAACTGGTCAAAGTTTGTGCTTGATGGAATGGTTAGAGGAGCAAAGAAGCTTGGAAAAATCCCCGAGGAGTTGGTGGCCGGTGACAAACGTTACATCCCGATTCACGGGAGCACCATCCTACTAAAGGTATGAGTTAGCCTTTGCAACACAAATTTACTTAAGTCGTTTTTTGACAACATTATCTATGGACCATATTTGTTTTGGTTGCAAAAAATTGATTTGCTGATCGTTGACATAATATCTTTTTTAGTTGTTTCACAACAAGTGAATGGAAAATTTTATTGGCTTGTTCCGTTGTGGTTGAGTGTTTAATAGGATGGTGATGTGGGATTAATTATTCATAACATTTACTTCAAATGATACTTGATCTATTGGTTATGAGCATAATATGGATTTCCACATAGCTTAATTCCTTGTAATTGGATGCAACTTTTCTATATTGAGCATGTAAAAACTGATCGAGCACTCAGACCAATCAAGGAATGACATTTCCCACGTATCCGAGCTTGGAGCGATGCACTCGCAAGACAAACGCTCAGTTGGGTTGAGAGGAATGGTGGTTTTGACGGTGATGAGGTAATTTACCTAAACTGTATTATCATCTATACATGTGGCTGCTTGTTTAAGAGGATTGGGATCACAATTCTCTGTGAGATGAGTTGATTTTTTTTTTCTAATTGATATTCTCATATTGAAGTTGAAATTTATGATGTTTGGGAAATTTCAACGGGTGGATCATAAGGCGTCAATAGTATGCAGGTAGTTTCTTCATTTATGGCAATTATTTTGATCACTGGCTTGCGAATTTTTGTCATATAAAATTTTCATTGCAGGGACACATCGATTATGTAATTCATAAACTGAATGAGGTTATTCAGAGGCAAATCACTTTTGAGGAAATTATTTCTGCTGCTATTACCAAGTTGGAGTCCAAGGTTGATATGTTGTCTTTGGTAGTGAATACCATCAGGGAATCTGTTGTGCCGCCGCATCGACTTTCCTCACCCATTTCAGATGACAAATCCGTTGGTAGAGCAGTGCATGAACTAGAGGGCCAATAGATGTTAATGTGAACAACGATGATTTATTTGGTGTTGGCGACGACACCCGTACAGAGGACGTAGCTGGCGGGAACAACAAAAGAACATCCGCTTCTGCAAGTGTTGGGAAGTCCCAACAGTTTGATAATATGGAGCATGAAGTGGAGGAAGTTAAGACGCCCATGACAGCAGGTGTCACCTCAAACTCCATGAAACAGGTATTTAATGCTGATGACAATCAGTCTGAGCATTTGTGCCGCTTTAGTGGACGACTCCAAAGATTGCATGACAAGGAGGTAATCTTCTTGTTTGGTTAATTGAATAATTATAACTGCAGCATGGTTAAAAACTAAAAGTTTATTTCAAGAATCAATAATTTAAAGTAGCATTGACGAACTAAAATTGGCTAGTTCGTATAAATTGAAGTGAAATTGTATTCAAAGGCAAAATATTATAACGCATGCAAGAGGCAAAATGAACAATTGTCGAAAATTGTATTGAATATGCAATTATTTTGGATTTGAAAGTTTTATGGAAACTCCACTTCTTCCAACCTAGCATTTGAAGATGTGATTTTTTAACCTTATTTTTTAGGGTTTGATTCAGTTGTCTTCTGGCAATGAAACGCAGCCCAAAAAAGAGCAAAGCACTGCTGCCCCATCGTGTAAGAGATTGCAATCCAAACTTCGCGGTACAGAAGAGATTAAAAAGGGAAAACACCATAGATATCCTTATGTCAACCCTCAAAAGAAGGAAAAAAAGGCATGACTAGATCACGACGTGATGCACAATTCCTGGTAAGTTTGGCATTTAATAAGTGCATCAATGTGCGTGTGGCTGACATTTAATTGGTTTACATTTCTTTCCATCAATGATTTATGTGATACTTTTGTTTATTTAGAGCGACAGTGTCAACGGATCTCATGCAGAAACACCAACCATTGACCTGTTGAGAGATAAAGTTACCGGCATTTATGACTGTATCATGACAGGGGACGGTTATAAATTGAGGTGAGTTAGTTCTACTGTTGTATCAGCTTAGATGGTAAAATATTGTAATGCTATGTTGCCTTGTCATATTAGCAGGTGTTTATATGTGTAATTTTGTGGTTATGTAGCCAATTTGTGTTTAAAAATGAGGGGGAGTACATATTTTACAATCACTTGAAGGAGAGGTTATCGTCAGAAGGGCGGATAGGAGGGATGGTAAATGCACTTACATTTTGTTCGTTGTACCTGGTCGTCAATTCATAAATGTCCGTGTTTACTTTTCCTTTGTGCACTATGTTTAGTAGTTAGTTGTTGTTGTTGCCAATATTTTGACATTCGATGAGAAACTTACCGGAGAAGGCCAAGTCAAGTGGGTTTTCCGCTCCCTTTTTTGGGTTAGTGTGGAAAATTGACCTAACATATTTTTAGGTCATAATGCATTGTCCACCTAAAAGTGATTTTTTTTAACTCCCTTGAAAGTTTACTCTTTAACTCTCTTAATTATTCGTAGACCTATGTTATGCGAGACATGAAGGTTGAAGGACCTACTCCCTTGACACTCTTGTGCGAATGTTATGACTTTCTAATGGTGATTGGACAGGAGACATTTTGTGGGTAGCTAAGGTATATGTTGTACATTATTCCCATTGTAGTTTATCATCTTAGTTCTCCATTGTGTGCTTAACTATTTGCAAATTGTATTACAAATATATGTACCAATATTTGACAACAACATCGACCACTAGTACTTGTTGTTGGTGTATTTGGCAGCACGCAAAGGTTGGGTTCTGGACAGCTTACCTGGAAGATATCGCGCAAAACAGTTGGGTGATTGCTTAGGCGTGGTAAGTATTCTCTATGTCATCGAATAATGGACTTGTGCAATTGTGTTGTTGTAGTTTCACACCAAAATAATTCGGTTGTTTCTTCAATACTATATTTTCTCACGTAATTAAATTTGTTGTGCTCAAGTCCTCTAACTGTTCACATGTATTGTTTAACCTTTAAATATAACATACATGTACATAAATGATAATGCAACCACAATTACAGCAGTACGAATAGTTTTTTTCTTCACTAGGCTGAAATGATTTGCATATAAATAATTACATATGACCACTTATTTTTTTTTTGGGGGGTGGGTGTTTATCACAAATGCCAAGGAAAAATTAAATTTGGCTTTTGTATATATTACGCAGCTTAGGGCCTTAGAGATGATGTTAACCCACAAAGCATTTCAGTGTCAGGATAATCTGTACAACCCACATATTTCAAAGTTTGACATACTGTATAAAAAAGTGACGAACCAGTCCAACAGGTAAGACATTCGCTCGATAAACTTTTATTTTATCAAGTCATTTGACTCATACTCAGTTACAAGTATATTTGGCCCTTACACTTGACCTTATGAGAAGTTATGACTACGGCATATACATGATTGAGTTCATGCGGTGCCACGATCTGAGCATTGATGAGCTAGAAAGTTTCTGTCTCGTTGACTACTCCCGTACGTATGCTATGATTCCATAATTTTGAATAGAGACCAATTGTTTCTTCTGTGATGGTTTGTGACATATATGCAGGCTCAATCGTCAGTTAATAGTGACAAATCAAACATCAGAGTAGAGATTTGTTCATGAGTTGTGTGCAGTCCACACAATACAATAAAAGGAGTTATTAGAGGAGCCATCACATGGACTTCTGCAAATGAAATAGGGCAGTTGAGACGTAAATTTGCAAGAGTTATGGGGTAAAGGGAAACAAAAATTACTTTGATGGAGGCTAATCCAACTCACAGTTGCATTTTCGACTTTTTGAACATAGTTTGGAAGTACCTATGATGGTGCATATATTGATAAATTGTATAGGTCTGCTGCGTATTGTTAAATTTTAATTAGGCCCGCTGGTACATGTATATATTATATGTCGTATTAGCAGAATTAGTGGTCTAATTAGGCATGGTCACCAACTCGGTGAAGAGGTGACATTTTGGGGTAGATGTCATGTAAATTCATCTCCGCTCAACAAACTGATGTACATGGACAAAAAAATGGAAATGTATGGTCAGTGGTTATTTCATTATATAGTGCCCATAGTTTTCAACGAAGGCTGATGTGATTTTTACACAACATTTATACACTGCACTTTTAGGTGGATTGATTAATTAACAGGGACCTAGATTGAAATAAAACCTCTGGATTTTCATCCTTTGGACTATGTTTACAGATCCATCCTCCAGAAATATTGAAGTAAATTTAGGCCTTACATTTTAGTAAAACCTGTATACTATACATCAAGATCAGTAATGAGCAGGCCATCATGAAGAAAAAACATTCCACACAAAGACGAAAATTGTGGAAGCTACAAAACAATATCAACAAGTAGTTAAATGCATTGAAATCAAGTGTCCATATCCATCAGTTTTTGCTATTGTCTCTGCAGATTGGTAAAATGAAATGAAGATGCCTTTGGTCATTTTGGAAAAAAAAATCCGGCAATAGTGCAAGAATCCTGCATACATCAGGTGAGTACTGACAAAATATGGCTATGGTTGTTGGAAGCCGAGGCTGTTAGTTTATTCCTCATCCACTTAGTACTCACCATGTCCCCCTAAGTAATACCTATTTGGGTCTTGCGAATACGGGAAATATTGTTCTCTCTGTGATATGGATTTAGATGAAGGACAAAGGCTGAAGCTACCCATTGAACCATATGCTCCTGTAATGTTTTAGTGGCCTGTGGAACCCAATAAATTGTTGCTTGCAGAATGCAAAAGAGACATCCATGTATCGGACTATGGCAGCGAGGCATGTGTGTATATGCAAAACTAACAGAAAAAAACTTTAATTTACGTATGCTTCATCATTTAAAAGCCAAAATGAAGTTGACATATAACTACTACATAATACTAACAGGCCTTGCTTCTGCTAATTCACGGTAATATTGCATGTGTGAATTGGTAGGCACCTCACAGTCATTGTTTGTTGTCTCAGTTGTAGTCTCACTTGATGGTTGGTTAGCCATAGGAAATTTACGTTTACTATGACCTGTTTGATGACATATGGAGCACTTCCTGATATTGGATCTCAGTGGTACCGACTGTTGTCCACAAGTCCTTTTCTTCAAAATAATTGGGTCAATGACATTTTCGAATGCAAACTCTCTAGCATTGCTCACTGATGGATTTCCACAATTTGCCTCGTCAACCCACTTAATCAATCTGCTTACTTTTCCACGAATATGTGAAAATGTCTTCTCAATTTTTGATGCAACTGAACACAAATATCTAAACTTGGAGGACAATAAGCCATACCTTATGCTGTGCACTGTGGCGCTATCAAATGCGAGAATGACAATTTTAGTTTGCATCGAACTCTTTGCATTTTTAGTCCAACATTTCATAATGCACAAATCCATGAGATTTTATAATTTCTCTTTCTTCATTACATATAGTTGGTGATGATAAGGGAATCCGGTGGACTCGAACAATTGGCAAGTTCAAGACAGTCGATTTTCTTCCGGATCATAGACCACTTCCCTCACAGGGTTCCTTGAATCATACTTACATACAAAATAGCGACACTTCCTCTGTTCAATTCTTTGGGGGGGGGTTGAAATCGTCATACGCTACGACATCTTCTAATTTCTCCTTGAATATCCTGAAGGAAGCGGCCGTGTAAATAGATGCAACAGACCTTTCTAGGTTATACAATCGATGACTACAAACCTGTTCAACATACCTGCAACAATGACCGCGAAGGTACGTTGTAATGATAGTTTATCAAGTACGTTTGCAAAAATTATTCAAAAGAAAATATGATGGAAGGCAGATATGTAAATTTGAATTTTAACCTATCACGATGATCCAAATAAGATTTCTCTTCTCTGATCCTCATTAGGACTGTATCAAATTTTTGCATAAACATGTGAAAACATAAGTGTCTCTTAACATATTTGTCCATGTAGGAATGCAAACATTCGTACCTTGAGGTTGTTCGAGTGCAGGCAAAAAAGTGACTCTTCAAGAATGCCGCCGACCACATATGTCGAGTTTCCATTCATTTTCATGTAGACTATAATTGGCAACCATCTTAAGCCACCCTATCTCAAATTCGCTCGCCTCCATCCTTTTCCACATACGGGTAGAAAAGTCTCCAATCAAGGCGTCTTGGTTGTGAAATCTTCTATGTAATGTTTGCTGAATATGGAAGGAGCATAGTCTGTGCATAGCTTTTGGCAAATTTTCTCTAATAGCTCGAGCCATGCTTTGCTCCCCATCAGTCACCACAGCCTTGGGCTTCTTCCCACCCATACACTTCAACAGCTCTGACAACATCCAAGAGTAACTGTTCGTTGTCGAGTCCACAAGAATAGCACAACAAAAAACTATAGTTTGGTTGTGGTGATTTGCACCTATGGTTAGTATAAGCGGCCTATCATACCGGTTCGTTTTGAAGGCGAAATCAACTGGTATTACTGCTCTGAAGCACGAGTAATCAAAGCGACACATTGAGTCAGCCCAAAATAAGTTACCCAATCAGTTGTCCTCACATACTGATTTGTTGAAATAAAAACCCTTATCCACATTTTGTTTTGACTGAAAGAACTTAGCAACTCCCCTGACGTCTCCATCAATACAATCCAGACCATTTAGGCCATTGATGTAATTGTAGACATCCTTCCTTGTGAACCCCATTCTGTCGTACCCATTGCTATGTTTCCCAAGTAGATCAATGATTGCCCTCAAACCCAAACCACCATGTTCCAATGCTCTAATTTTCGTCTTCACAGTCTCGTCCTTCTTTTGGTGTGATCTGAGGAAATGAACATGTTTACTTGCTACAAGCGCATGTGTATGTTCCATGAAAAATTTTGTCAACACCCATAAATCTCTCGACTTATCGTACCTTAGACACATATGCGCCTCACAATTCTCCCTAACATCATCTTTTGGGGCCTTTTTACGTCCTGTTAAATTGTTCCACTTTTCATCCCTACTTCCCTATTTTTGGCACACCAACACGTGAACACATGGCATACCAGTCGCATTTTTTTGGAGGGACCGCTTCCTTGCTGAAAAACCAATTTCCTTTGCATATGCAAGATAAAATGATTCCCCCTCATCAAGTGTTTTGAATTCTATTCCCATTATGTCTGAATGTGTCAATTCTAAAAATCCTGGGATCCCACCTTCACGATGATGTTCACTGTTTGGTTGAACGTCCTCGCTTCCATTACCATCTTCAATGGGATTTGTTTCGATTTCATCCTCCCAGTCATTGTCGTCCTCATTCAAAGTTGAAATATCAACTCCATCATTATGATCATAATTTTGAGCGGAGTCATCCTCGTCTTCAGAGTCGGTGTACTCTACCAACCCCTTTCCTTTCCATATATGTCTATCCATGTTAGTTAAAATCTGCACACATAATTGAATTTTATGTTTTAAAAGTGCTGGAATTCTCAATTATACCACAATTTCTAAAAATTCAAAAATATTTTTTTCCCCATTAAGTCATACACATGTCGCTGTTTATGTTCAAAATGTCATTTATTTTTACCAATATGCTGCTTTATTAAAGAAAAGTTACATATTATAAATTCATATATAACTACTTTGAAAAAAAGCAACACCACAAGTACATAACATATATTTTCACTATGTATAATTTTATAGATATGTCACTTTTTAAAAATAATATGTCCTCATTCTCACAAACATGTGAATGTTTATGTAAAAAACTGACAACACAACAAATAACATAAATAAAAAGAACAATAACAAAAACAAACCAAAAATCAACAGAAATAAGTTTTTTTCTGTCATATTCTTAATATGTTATTTTTCCAACTTATATGTCGTTCTTTCTCCATATTATGCCGACTTTTTTCAAAAAAATGACAAACCATAGAAATGACCGATTCAAATAATAAAGATACAAAAACAATTCAAAAAGACACATATTGACGTTTATTATGTCACTTTATAACTATGTACTTTTTTTTTGCATCAAATGTCTGTTATAAAAATTATTGTGTTACTTTAGACAACTAAAGTGACAAATTATGAAACCAACATATAAGTACGAAAATAACACACAAATATATAATTAAGTTACATATATTTTCATTGTGTGTCATTTTCTTTCCATGCCACTTTTTCTACCGAATATGTTGTCCGTTTGCACACGAATGTCTTCTTTAGATTAAAAACTCACATAATTAAAAAAATACATAAATGGATAATAATGTTATGAAAATACAAGACAAAAATACATACTCATGGTTTTTATGTAACTTTCTACATGTGTCTCCTTTTCCGCATAATATGTGATTTTTTCTAAAATTTATGTAACGTTTTTGTTTAAAAGTCACCAAAACATACAAACACTAAAAATGGAAAAAAACTTAGATATTAACTTAAAAAAGTTACATGCAGTTGGTTTTTCTGTCACTTTGACGTTCATGTCAGTTTTTTTCACTGAATATGTCATGTATATCTTTTAATATATTACTTTCATTAATAAAAGTGACACATTCTTAAAATGTCATGTAAGCGCCAGAAAAATATAAAATTTTCTAATTAC
This sequence comes from Flueggea neowawraea, assembly GCA_948243855.1. Lineage (NCBI taxonomy): Eukaryota > Viridiplantae > Streptophyta > Magnoliopsida > Malpighiales > Phyllanthaceae > Flueggea > Flueggea neowawraea. Next base: position 10,532 of record CAODLS010239863.1, read on the forward strand.
AATACATATTTTTAATTATCTATCATTTTTTTCATGTTACTTTTACTGGATAATATGACATTATTTCTCATGAATATGTCTCTTTTTCCGTAAAACATTACAAAACCTAAATGTACAGAAATGTTACAAAAAATTCAAAAAATGTTACATGTGTAAGCTTTGTTTGCCACTTTATATTTATGTAATTTTTTTTGCCGTATAGGTCACTTATTTCCATTATTATGTCTTTTTGTCCCAAAAAAAGTCACTAATTCCTAAATTACATTTAAGTTCTAAAATAACACAAAATCCTATTATTAATTTACATATATTTTAATTATGTGTTGTGTTCTTTCCATGTCACATTTCGTAAATATTATGAAACTCTTTTGTTGGAATTCGTAACTAAATATGACATTTATATAAAGGATAACACAGCGGAAATAACAAAATTTTTTATCATAGAATTCCACCAAGGATCCATGTACATCAACATAAACGATTAGGGTTAGGGTTTTACCTTGAAAAACAAAAGCTCGATTGTATGAGTGAATGAATTATTGATTTAGTTTTTAGTATAAACTCGAAACCCTTTTCAACCACGTTGCCTTTGCGTGAACGTGTTCAATGGTATTCACATGAACGAACTTCTTTGGATTGGTTGAGTGTACTAGCACTTAGAATCTCTATTCTAATTCTCGTAAATAATTTTCTCTCTTTGTTTGTGACACTCACAAATTCGGCTTTGCCTTGAAGAATATGACAAGGGTGAGCTTCTGTTTATAGGCATATGGGGAAGCCTAAATGGGTGCCCTAGGGTTAGCCAAAACCTTCTCCTTGTCCCTCAAGAATTCGACCAACCCTTATCAAGGAAGAGTGTGCCTAATTTCTTCCTTGATTGGGTGCCGAATTTCCTCTTCCTTGACCACCAAGGATTCGGCCTCTCTCCCCTTTCAGAAGGGTGTGCCGAATTCCTCTTCTAATCCTACTAGGGTTTGCCTCTTCTTGTCACACAAGAATATATGCTTCCTAATTAATAAAAACCTTCTTTGAAATTCAGCACACTCCTAAAATATAGGAGGAAAAATTTTGACCATCACTCCTAAAAAATAGGAGATGAATTTCTGTCAACACGCCAAAACCCTATACCTATTTGAGCTTGGTTTTTCTACCCCGTGTCCAACAAGTATATGGATTCCTAATCCAATAATTAAGTGTGCCAAATTTCTTAAGGCTTTATTAATGTTTGTTTGGCTTTTAATTTCATGATACATTTTATTAAAAAAAATCACTCTATTATTAATATCTATGGGCCTAATTTATATCACACATAAATAAACTCGAAACAATATTAATAAGTGAATTAATAATTACAAGACCCTGAATTATTAATAATTAATCAAATTAATTATCCTAATAATTCATTTGCCAAATGAGAGAACATTTGCAATCCAATCCAATTCGTTTTAGTGTGTGACTCAATAAGCCCACTCGAAATTGGCAATGAGCCTCGTCCCAAAACACTTGGGCCTAAAGTCCATAAGCGTTATCTAGTAATACATTATGACAACCCAAAATCGAGTGGCATCGGTGATCCAAGTTAACCTTTCACAGTTTGATATTTAGTCCTTTTGTCTCACGATATCTATATTAAGCATAAGGCAGGGTCACATGTCAACCTTATATTGCTTAATGCGTTTCTTGATCCCAAGTATATTGATATACAAATGAAATTGATAAACCCTTTTATCAATTCATTTGAGTATACATACATTCCATCAATCGTACTCATCAAGTGGCGTAAAGATTTCACTCTTCATAAGAGGAACAAATCCATTACTCTCACCATCACTCCTCTACAAGATTCATGACATATCCAATCATAGCCTTTATTGTTACCCTGTTACGGATAACGTTTGAATAAGTCAAAACATGTTATTCCTCGTGGAGGAGAGTCGATAGTGAGTTTCAATCGGAGGACTCAAACATCACCACTGTATGAAAGCTACTTGTGACATTGATCCATGAAGTGCTTTCATAGCGGGCCGGTCCAATACATATTCCCTAACATGTATCTATATTCTAAGTGATATCCCATATCCATAATCAGAAAAACGTGATTATCAACTTAGCAACATACTAACCTTGGCTTGTCATCATTCCCATGATAACAATCGATTAGGGATTTTTAGAATATTATTCTTTTTATCTTATGGTTTTACTATCAAGTCACACACTTGATGACATAAGAAAGAATAAACTATTCATGGAAGTTTTATTGTTATAAATAATATAATATTTCATAGATATGAAATGAAATGCCTCTTTATTAAATAATAAATGTAATGACAATGTATATTAATGATTGGACTATAGCACAAAACTAACATCTTTATCATTAATATGTAAACTTCTTGGTAAAAAAAACAAAATATATAATGTGAAGTAAGTTACAAAAATGTTGAATAAAGTTACATAATGAGGTTTTTTCTATCACTTTTTAGACATGTTACTTTTTTTCTCTCAAAATGTCATTTATTTCTACAATAATGCATTTTTTTTATTACTACAGTTACAACTATATTAAATCACATATTAGAGCTAAAAAACACATTATCCTGTAATTAAGATACAAAAACTTAAATTATGTGTCTTTTCTCTTCATGTCACTTCTTTCACATAACATGTCATTATTTTTACTATTTATGTCACTTTTATTTTAAAAATGGACAAAACGTAGAATTAAAAAAAGTTGCAAAAACTCCAAAAAAGTAACATATGGTGGTTTTTTGTGTTACTTTAGGATTATGTCACTTCTTGGTAATTTTACGAGCATTTTTTAGATAAAAGCTACAAATTTGGATGATATGTCATTTTATAAATTTATACATTTGTAAGCAAACGTCACGTGACTGTCATTTTCGTAAATATGTCAGTGTTACTACCATTTCTACCATGGATTATGAAATGAAATATTATTTCTCCGTGGAACAAATTGGCAAATTTGAGTCTCATATACAAAAACAACTTACCTCCTATTTTTTCAGCACATGAGCTCCTCAATTACTATCACAATTAAATTAAACTACTTTCTAACTTAAAAAATCAAAACACTAAACCCTCACAATAATTTGTCCATTGTATACCTCATCTCAATATACATTTATTTTTGCATCTATTACATATAACATAAGTATATCATCTGCATAATTACATACCTCAAAAGTTTTTCCCCCCCTTTTGCCGTTCTTCACTCTTCAACTTTTTTCTTCAATGGACAAATTTCATACGATTCCAATTCCAAAAGGAATATGTGACTACACTTCCATAGAAAATGTTCGCAAAGTTTTCTACTATCATGCCTCACCCACTCTCTCTCATTTACCTTCCACCCATACGCCTCAACTGTCACCACCCTATGTTAATGAAGTTTACCTTGCATTTAATTTTCCTCATAAATATTAATCTCATTCAACACTGATCTCATTTAATATAAATATGTAAATTAGGCAACAAATAGGAATTATTTGCACTTCTTCTTTGGGACTCGTTGATTTTTTCCCGTTAAATAGGCCCAACATGTGCATTATCGGTCAAATTTAACAGTTGGACACAACAATTGCCAAGTTTTTGCTGGATGTGGCCAGTCTCATTTTTTCATTTGCCTAGATCCAACGACCCACTACATTCAACTCAAATTGGTGGTTGAGATCATTTGGACCAACATCTGAATTAGCTGACTCTGAGTCACCGTAGCAGCAGCTGAAAACCAGTGTCCAAAAGCAAAGAAAATGACAACTAAATTAGAATTTCTTGCTGCACTTTAGTAAACGTACAAAGAATTGTACATTGCAATGACTAAGTGGAGGCAAAACCTTAATCAGATATTATATTTCAATAAATACCTCTTTGCAAACAAGCCTCTCAGAGATTGAAGACCGCAAGTCCTGGGTTCTCCACCTAGCTTTTGATTTTCCAAATAGGAGAGGTCTTCTACTGCTTTAACAGATATATTATAATCTTTCAATACCTTAACACAATCACCACCGATGCCAACTCCAACCTGTAATCAACATAAAGAGACCAATCTATACTTAAGAGCAAATATTTGAAAAATAACAAAAAATTTATACAAAAGATTTTACAAACTTTTACAATAGTAGTCCTCAAGAAGTTACTGGAGACTTGGAGTGATTCCTGAATGAATAATATGCATCACATGACAATGCTTATAGTCTGCACATAACTGCATAACCACAGTCTTTCCAAGTGAAACACCTGCATTTACTTGGAAGTTATGTTCTGCAATTTCTTTATTTGACACTCATTAATCGCCTTTTGAGTAAAATATCAAAGTTCAGTTTAGAGCATATCTCAGACTCAGACACATGCAACCTATCTTCTTTTCAATGATACAAGGAAATGAATCGAAGTGATGCACAATTATATGTTTACACATGATCCATGATTTAAGCAACCAAAACAATATACTACGAATGTTTTTTAAGACAAAGTCGATCCAATCAACCAACAGCTAACATATAACCCAATTTCCAGACTTGCACTTGGCATCGCGAATGTGCAAACCAGGTTCAATATCAAAATCACACAAATGAAATATTTCAAATTGCAGGGTTCAACACAATTTCGTGAGCAATTACTGAAAAACATCTTCTGAATGCTTGTTTCCACTCAATATCGAACCCAAAGAAATTTCGGCAACTCCTTTCCTCTCTCCAAGATTCTGTAGAAGCTTCCTCTTCTCTTTAAACACTCTATCATTCCCTCATGCTAAACCAGGGAGAAACAACACCGTTTCGCCCCTATTTTAAAAAAAAATTACATCTTCCCATTGTTGTTGCCTTTTGAGTTGCAGAAGGCCGACGTGGGGGCGTGAGAAGGGGTATAGGGATACCCCACCGCCGCTGTAGTCGGACTGACTCTGCTCTGCTGAAGTCAACTCTAACACTAAGTAGTCAGAGATATGAGAGCAAATAAAATGTCTTATAGAGAAAAAGAAGATTGAGATTTGAGTAATCATACTTATTTTTACATTTGAACAATCAATTATCAATATATTTGACCAATAAATTTGTTGTTATTTAGTATTAAAGTCAATTTTAGCATTGAAAAATGGTAAATTTTATTCACGGCAACTTATGAAAAAAATTATCAGTATTTTTACCAGTAATGCATTAAAAACCAATATTTATGGATGAATCAATGCAGTTAGATATTCTCATAATATATTTATGTAGACTGTACAGCTGCATGTGGATTTATAGCATTAATGAGACATGTTTTGTTTTCTTTTACTGTATGATCTGTGTATATGTGTTAGCTTAAATTTGCATTCCATTTTTTTCCCGCATCTTATGCTTGGATTGAATCACATATCAGAACAAAACAAAAAAAAACTTGGATTGAATTTTCCTTCTGACATATCTTAAAGTAATCTATTTTTTTACGTGATTTTATTTGCTCTTACAAAAATTATTTAGTACTAAATTTGACTCAAATATTCACAAATTACAAGCTAAAAGTTCGATTTTAATAATTCTAGTTATGTTGTTTTCAGTACTAAAAGCCGAAAGTATGATTTTCAATAAAAGCTACCAAAAAAATGGGCATATATATCACTAACTATATTATGCACCTTCGTCTACTGTTCAATATATAATTTGATACGTTATCTTTTTATTTATTTTCTTAAAAATTAAATGGACAAGAAAAAAAAGTAGAATGCTTATTAAATCATATTATTTGAAAAGCTACGTTACTTTGTAATATGTTTAAAAAACATCAAATTTTCTTTGGTGTACTTTATTTCTAATAAATCTGTTCATTTTGCTCTCATTAAAAATTAAATTTTTGACTTGTTAATAATAAATACTACTTTAATACTAATGAATTACAAAATCAATAATTACTTTAGAGTACTTGACCATGAGATATAGAAAGACTAAATTGACTCGAGTTCAACCAAAACGGGTATCCACTCTTTTAAAAAAATAATAAACTCATTCTATAATATTCTAATTGTGTCGTTACAAATTAAGAGTTTGATTTTCAATAAGATTTTACGTTAAAAAAAAACAAAGAAAAAACCGAAGTATGGAGATCAATAAATTATGGATGAGCGCACACAATTATTTTGGAGATCGTTAAAAGTGAAATTGACACAATTACGGCAAGGCCCCTCCTCAATATTGAGGGCGAATACGTGGATATGAACAGATAAGGATTAAGTGTATTAGCTTGCTTCCACGTGTGAGAATTATTTAAGAATAATGTATTGAATAAAAAAATAAGTAACTCACAGTCCCTGAAATTGACTCGTAGGACGCATGTTTAATATTTTTATTATTATTTTATTAAAGTTTCTAGTTCATATTCCCTTAGTTTTTTCATCCGTAATCTAGGGGCTACTTTAACAGTCTCGCGAGATGCCTGCTCAGCTTTCCACTAAACACAATTTTATTTTAATCCCAAACTTTTATCTACTATTTCATTTAATATTTTCTATTCCAAATTCATTAAAATAAAAATAGTTCATTCAAATAAAAATAATTCGTTAAAATAAAAATATTACATTAAAATAAAAATAATTCATAAAATTTAAAAATTACATTAAAATTAAAATATTACAAATAAAATATTAAATATTACATTAAATTAAAAATACTACAACCCATATTTTTAACAATTTTTTTACAAGTGTATTCATGCAAACGTCGTGCCGCGGGATTCATGTTTGACGTATCTTTGTCAAGCATCGCTATGTTTTTCTTAAACTGTTGATCTTTGAGATACTCCATTTTTTCTCGTTCGATCTCGAGTCGTTGTTCTTTTTCTTTATTTCTTTCTATTAGCTTCCGCCGTTTCGAAAGCTTTGCAATTTAATTCTTTCTCGAACAACATGTCGTCCAAAATGGACGCAACTTCGGAGACGTCGCTTGATGTCGACCTTCCTTTCCCATGCATGTTGCGTTTCGCCTTTTGCTTGGTTCTTAGCTCTTCCCCTTTGGCCTTATCTCAGCCCATTGGGCGAGTCTGTCTCTTGGGTTGACTCTCCTTCGACGCTAAGATTAGAGGCGTTGATATCGAAGGAGTCGGAGCTAGTGTAGGAGCGTTGGGTGTTCACCTTGGTTCTTTTTGGACTAGCCTCGGGGTCCATGGGTAATGCTTCCCTCTATTTCGGATGATCACGTAAAACTTTCCAAATGTCATCGTGGAGGAAATGGGTTTTCTCCTCAATCAAGTAGACAGCGCGTGCTCACTTCATAATCATGTCGTCGCTCCAACCGCTATGATAAGTCGAAGTAACGTTGTTGCAGATGTCGTTAAATAAGGTGACAATTTTGTTGAGTGTGTGCCACCTATTTTTAACAGTCTTCTCATAACGTTGCTCGCTTGCCTCCATCCCGTGGTTGAAGCGTGCAACCACCAGCTTCTAAGAAGAGTTGACGTTTTGGTCGTTGGACATTATGAGGTCTTCGAAAATAGCGATTCAACACTTAGCCAACTTGACGTCGTGTGCATGGATCCATTTTTTGTACTTGGCACCGACATCAGAGCCGAGATTGCTTAGACCAATAGTGGGCTCGGGGGTTCATTTCAGGAGTAGGAGAATCCCTTTGAGAACCCATCGTCGAGCACCTATCCAACACGGGGATGTAATGATTATTTTGTGAAAAATGATTATTTTGTGAAAGAGGATTGGACATAAAATTTTGGAGATTACCAAAATTGGAAAGTGTGAGTTGATATGAAAATGGAGAAAATGAAGCGGTGGGATTGAATTGATAGTTTGTGAAAGAGGGAAAATGTGATGAATTATTTTCAGAATATCTGTAGTTGACAAAATTTGATGGGTTATTTTGAGAAGAGGATTGAATATTTTCATTGTTGAAATCCATCATTTTGGGGAAAAAAAATTGGAATATGAGTAATTTGAGAGTATGGAGATAAATTTTAAGAGTTGAGAGAGTTTGGGGGAGAGAAATAGGTGTTTGAAGTGAACAAATAATAGAAAAAAAATATTTGCAGGAGGTATTTATAGGAAAATGGGTAAAACTAACCGTTAGGGACTAAAATGGTAATTTTTTGGCCCCAACGGTACTCCAACGGTAATATTATCATTGGAGTAAATCTGATCGTTTGATCAATCATATGTAACGATCAGATTTTGATTTTTTTTTTAAAAAATAAAAAATGTCAAGCGCAAGGCCTACAGCTGCGGGCGAACGGACTAGCAGACCGGAACGTAGTAAGACGTTCTGGTCTGCAGGGCTAGGAATAGTAGCCTCGTTCCTATCCCCGATACGAGCAGCCTTATGCCAATTTTGTTCTAATCAGCCACTAGTTCTTTAGCTGAAAAGGTATGGGAATTTTTTTTTTCATTTTCTCTCGCATGAAGTAGAGATTTATTCTTTTACAAACCGATCTCCTCAGTATGACGATATTTGTTTGTGGTAGGGTGAAATATATATTATAAATTAGTAAATTTAATAAATTGCATAATAAAAAAATAAAGATACCATCATATTCTTTAAAAATTTAAAATGTTTATGTGCAATAATGCTGGAAAAAATGTGAAATTTCTAACATTTTAACATATTTAGCATGGGTGTATTTTTTTTTAAGAAATTCGTTTTCAAATTCGATCGGATATTAATCACAGAGTTATAAGTAGTTTAATTTTTTTTTTTAAAAAGCTCTTATAACAATGGTCATAATTGTTGAAACCAAATCTTTGAGGTCCCTGAAGTGTCATATTCGGAGCAAAATTAGGAATTACCAGAAAAATGCGACGATAAATTTAGAGGGTTTTGAAGACCAAATGAACCTGTTGTTTAGTGATCATTTGGAGCCTTGTCTCAGCGATTATCAAGAGGATTATCAACTCTTCAAGGTTAACAAGTTTGGTTGAAAATTACTATAAAAGAACTAAGGGGAATGTGATCAGGCATCGTACCATCCATATCAAATCCTAAACATGCCTCTATCTAGTTTTAAATTGTTATCAGTATTTCCTTAGTTTATAATTAATAGCTATCTTCTATATAAAAAGCGGGTGACCACTCCGGAAGTCTCATCTCGGAAGTATTAACAGTCCTATTACTCCTATCAAATGCCTTTTTTAAAATTTGAACTCTAAACTTTTTGATGGGTAATTCATTTGAAATTAACATGTTAACCACTGAACCAACAATTTATTGGTAGTTTACAATAGTTATACTCTCAAACCATTTTATTATCTTAATTAACCTTCAGTATTAGTAAAATTTCGGCTATTTTCTTTCAGGCATGAGTTATTTGATAAACTCCAATTAAGCATTTAACCTACCGCAATTCAAGAAAAAATGGGACAACCTTATAGCCCTTAAGCAGGTCTCGAGATATAAGCTTTAGAAGTGCCCTCTCTATTAGACCAAAAATATTTCAAATGAGCTTGCATGAGACCCTATTTAGTCCTCCTCTCGTCGTAATTGCCTATTGTCTCTAATCAGATTGAGCAAAAGATGATTTAGCCTCAAAGAAATCAACTAAAGAGTTGAACACTTTAGAGAAGAATTATGATTAGATCAGAGAAGGATTGAAGAGGATAATCACGTTATTTTGGTCCTCTCATCAAGATAGAAAAACAGTCCTGAACAGGAGTAAAATTTTAAGTTATAAACTTAACAGTCTTGTTGGTTACCACCCATGGTCTCGTCCAGTTGGAAGGACCAAACAACTTTATTTTGACAGACCATCTTACCAGCATAGGGAGTAGTGTTAGAAGATCCTAAAGGCTAAACTTCAGGTAGCTATTTTACATGGTAGAATCTGCTCAAGAACAAGAAGTGTCATAGTGGGAGCAAAACCAGGAATTACCAGAAAAATGCAAAGATAAATTAGAGGTTTTCGAAGATCAAATGAACCTGCTGTTTAGTGATGATTTGGAGCCTTTTCTTAACGATTATCAAGAGGGATTATCAATTCTTCAAGGTTAACAAATTTGGTTGAAAATTTCTATAAAAGAAGTAAGGGGAATGTGATCAGCCATCGTGCCATCCATATCAAATCCTAAACATCTCCTCTACCTAGTTTTAACTTGTTATCAATATTTCTTTAATTTATAATTAATAGCTATTTTTTTATACAAAAAAGTGGGTGACCGTTTCGGAGTATAGAGCATTAACATTCCAATTAAGCATTTAACGTACCACAATTCAGGGGAAAAAAAAGGATTATAGTCGTACGTTTAGAGATTAGTATACTAAACTGCCCATGAGGTCAACTTGGGAACTGCCAATAATGACAAGAGTCAAGTATAATGTACACGTGTGACATGTATTCGGCGGCTATTTATTATCGGAAACTGTCACTTAATAATTGACAGCTCCTCTTAGCCTCACAAATTGCATATTTTCAATTCTCGATTATACGTGTGAGTCAAGGATCTCTAACTTTAATTATCCTTTAATCATAATCATAATAATAATACTATTAATTATAGAAATTTACTTAATTTTTTAATTTTGTTGATAATATTTGCTCACCAACTCATCACTTGCGTTGCCTGCTGTGAATCCACATGATGTGACAGATTGGCACCAGACTGTAATCCTCATAATATATCATAGGATCACGACTTTTGTTTATTTATAATTGTTTTTCCTGTCAAATTTAGAGTTAATTTTATGAAATTAAAACACTATTTTTTTTCATTAACCATGTCGTCCATGAAAATTAATTTAAGGATTCTGAAAAAAGAGAAAAAAATTAAAAAATTGTATGTTGAAAATGTGTAACGATGCAACTATATATTGATCATTTTAACTTGTCAGTTTTGAATTTTAAAAGAAAGAAAAGAGAAGGGGCAGTTTGATGGGTGTTTATTTTGTTATTTTTTGGTAGATTTAACAAAAGTACATCAAAAATTTGGTAGGTTATGAAGAAAAAGAACGTTACCAATTTCACAATAATGAATGAGAAAAAAGAAGAGTCAATTTTCGGTACTTAAAGCATGTAAAATTAAAAAATCTAATCTAGAATTAAGTTATTTCAAGTAAATTGAGTTGGTAGATTATAAATGTAAATTACGTTTTGGTTGATTTATAAGTAGATTGACATAGATTAAAAATTTTTTATATCTCCAATTTTATTTTTATGAAGTTTTTTTCTTTTTTCAAATAAAAATGATTGTAGAGCTAGTTTAGAAAAAAAAATCTTCCTTACATCATTAAATATACTTGTCTTGTTATTTTCATGTATATAATTTACCAATAGAAACAATTTTACATGCTCCATTTGGAGCAATCTTTTTATCTACGCAAAACAAACACCCAAGATTCAGTAAACCGAACTCTTACGCCTTTAGTGTTCACAACAACAACAGAAACGAATTCAACCAATTTCTCTGGGGTCTTTAACATTTTTCACCAAGTAAATTGAATGAATTTTATAATAAAAAGTACATGTATTTTGTATATTACAATATATATACATATAGTAAATCAAAATGCTTAAAACACAATTTGAAACCTTGATGGTATCAAAGTTCAAAATTGATTTGGTTAGGGTTTCGCTAGCTTGTGGCTCATAACTTGTCAAGACAATATTGATCGGTTGAAAAAGATATACATACATATATATGTTCTCAAACTGATACAAGACGACATCAGTAGCGAACTCTTTGATACACTAAATTGACGACAACCAAATATTGCGTGATTTGAAATGTCTCTTTCTTCCCATATACCGTCAATACGATCAAATAATCTATTTTGTGCTTTTTTTTTCTATCTAATGTTTTTTTTAATATATTTGTTTCTTATTAAAAGTAAAAATTACAAGATCTCTTTAATATTAATAAGTCCCCCATTATATATATCTTTCATAAAAAAAAAGACTCTATTATCAATAAAATTATAAGTTTGTTAATTTCTTTTTATAATTGTTATATCGATGTAAGGATGAAGTTTAAACATTTCCATATGAGAAAGTATAAATTAAAATGTAGAAAAGGGAAAAAAAATTACTTGCTAAGGTATTTCGTAGACATCAAGTAAATACACCGTATATACTATACTAATCATGTCTATTAAATTATGAAGTACTTCTCTCTCTCTCTCTCTTTTATAAGTGAATTAATGCTTATAAAATATTTTTTTTCTAAACTAATTTTTGTTTTCTATCAAGACCCATATCTAATGTCATGTACACATTTTACGATATATAACTCAGTTGGTAAGAAAATAATGACTTGTAAAATGGATAAATTTTATTCATAAAAATGGGATTTAAACCAATAATATTACATGAAGTTGTACAACCCATTCAAAATCTTCGAATTAGTATTGCCTTCTTTTTTATTTATTTTAAAAGTCTATTTTTTGATTTCCTATAAGCAAACATAATTTTTTATAGAGAAAAACATGAAAAGAAGAACAGCCGGCAAAACAGGAAATTTTGTTTTTTTGTGGCTAGCTAGAGAGACCGGGTAGCACGTGATTTATGGAGAAAACGTGCGTTGAACACAGGCGTCAACACTCCCACACTTCCGGTTTAACAACAAATCACTTTGTGACACGTAATAACTGATCGTATGATGCCAACCAAATATTACGTGGAGCTCTCTCTTTTAATTTCCTTGATTTGATTGAGTAATGCGGTCATCTAAATTATCTTACTTAACATAATATAATTTCATTCACAAATATATATATATATATATCAACTGCTGTTGAGGAATTACGTGGAGCTCTCTTTTTTAATTTCCTTGATTTGATTGATTAATGCCGTCATCTAAATTATCTTAACATAATATAATTTCATTTACAAACATATATATATATATATATAAATATATATATATATATACATCCGTTACATAACTAGAATCAAGAAAAAATTAAATACTTATACTAATTACTTGAAAAAAAATACTTGAAGTAATTTGCGTTTTAGAACTAGACATACTAGTTAGACACAATTTACGATCATATATATACTTTTTTTTCATTTCATGTATTATTATTCACACATAATTTTAGAAAATGTAATACTCTTCTTCATTATTCTTTGTAATATATGTTCTGTGTTTTCAGGTCTCAAGAAAACGTTCACAGTTTTTAAGTGTTCGAGTTCAGTTCATTTTCTTATTATTATTATTGTTCGTTTTCTGAGACAACAACAAAATCTATCTTAACTTGATAATTCATCATATACCACCTGTTGTTACCTTGGAAAACAAACAACAATAATGAAAAAAATACGAACACTTGAGAATCGTGAACGTCGCATCGAGACCTGAAAACACAGAACACGATGAGGTTGGGATGCTATCAGGAAGTCTCTGACGCTCAAGTCAGTAGATAATTCAATAGAGTAACGATGTGTGTAGAGAATGGAACATACCTCAAGAGGTTGTCTTTAACATCTATTTATAGTTGGTGGATTGATGAAAGAACACTTAACGTTTGTAACGGTTTTCATCAATGATCATAACGTTTTCGTTATGATTTTAAATACACTAAATGGGTTTTATTATCCATGTTATATCAATTGCTCCCCACTATTCTTTCTGAACTTTCCGAAAATAAGAGTATAATGTGCTTCATGAATTTAGCCCATTGTAAGTATTTTAAGAGGAGGGCTTTACTGAGAACATTTCTTTCAGTAAGGAGTATATTGTCCGTTTTTAGTAAATATAAGGATTGCTTCCGTTATTTTCCACCCTACCTCGTGGAGTTCGTCATATCCTTAGGAAGTTAATCTCCTCAAGAAGTTCACTTCCTCGTGAGGTTCAACATATAAACTCCACCTTGCGGAGTTCGCCATCTCCTAAGTAAATTCACCTCCCCGTAAGGTTCAATATCTTGACCCCACTTCGCGAAGTTTACCATATCCTCAGGAAGTTCACTGCCTTGTGAGGTTCAACATCTTGACTCCACTTTGCAGAGTTCGACATATCCTCAGGAAGTTCATCTCCTCAGAAAGTTCACCTCTCTGTAAGGCTCAACATCTTGACCCCACCTTGCAGAGTTCGTCATCTCATTAGGAAGTTCACTTCTCTATGAGGCTCAATATCTCGACCCCACTTTGCAGAGTTCGCCATATCCTCAGGAAGTTCATCTCTTCCGGAAGTTCACTTCCTCGTGAGGTTCAACATCTCAACCCCACCTTGCAGAGTTCGCCATATCTTCAAGAAGTTCATCTCTTCCGAAATTTCACTTACTCATAAGGCTCAACATCTCAACCCCACCTCACAGAGTTCGCCATCTGTTCAGGAAGTTCACTTTCCCGTGAGACTCAATATCTCGACCCCACTTCATGGAGTTCTCCATATCCTCAGGAAGTTCATCTCTTCAGGAAGTTCACTTCCTTGTAAGGTTCAACATCTCAACCCACCTCGCGGAATTCGTCATATCCTCATGAAAAGTGAGGATGAATATTGGAATACTATATTACTTGGGACTCCCCAGGAGGTTCACTTTCTTATGAGGTTCATATCGACCCCACCTCGTGAAGTTCATCATCCTCACCATACTAGTATGTAGGGACTTTCCGCTAGGTGATCGTGATGAGGTTCGAGCTTTTACTAGATTCAATTGTTTTATCTATTGCTCTTATTAATGTGCTTTTCTTTCCTACACAATTTGTATGTATTGTTGCTCCCCAATCACATGTCAAAATGACTTTTGGGCAAACGATTTCAGTTGAGTCTTAATAGTAATAGTAGGAGTTGATTCGCTTACTGAGGATGAAGTACACAAATTGTCACATGCGCTCATGACAATACCATTTAGGGTTTCACTTGCTATAGGCCTTAGTAAATAAACTATCGCATGCGTTCATGACAATACCACTTAGGGTTTCACTTGCCACAAGTCTTAGATAATTTTGGCGTTGCTTGCAAGTAGACTAATTATCTCATGCGTTCATGACAATACCACCTAGGGTTTCACTTGCCACACATCTTAGCGAATAAACTGCCACGTACATTCATGACAATACCACTTGGGGTTTCACTTGCCACACGTGTTCGATGTTCAATTTTTCATTGCGTGTGTTCTACAATGAGCGATTGGTTTCCCGCATGCTTCATGCTCCATTGCCACATCACAGTCTATCTTTTTATCGCGTGGTGAGAGCCCAATTTCTCGCAAGTTTTTCTACTCATGATTTAATTGTTCGCCGCATGCTCTTGGTGAGAGCTTGAGTTTTAACAAGCCTTTTTACTAACTCAGCCTTAACATCTTGTTATAATTTACTGCACGTGTAAAGGTAAGACCCCGATTTTTTGTAAACTTTTCTACTCACCCTATGTTTTAGTGGTTTTAAGACAGTTCATTGTGTATTGACGGTGAGAAGTCAATGTTCAGGCTCGCAACACGTTCGGGTATTTTTGGTTACATAAGCCCGGTTTCCCGCAGGCCATTTTCGTGTTGTGTGGTTAAGCACCAAGTTCTCTTACTAGGAAGGATGGCCATTATGCGTAAGAAAATAAATTAAACATGTTATTTGTTGACAAATAAGAACTTGAAAATTTTAAGTTTTACCACCATTAAAAGTATACTTAAAGGATAAAGCCTGAAGTTTCAAGTGGCGGCGTACCTAATTGGTCTTATGTCGATCCCCTCCTTCATTACCATGTTTCATCGTTTGGCTCCTTTCTCGATGCTTCAGCATCAATAAATTGGTCTAAGTATCCACCTCGAACCAAGTTCTCAATTTTATTCTTCAGCTCTAGACAGCTGTATATGGAGTGTCCACCGCATCGTGGTATTTGTAGTGCTCATCCATATTCCTTCCTAAAGTCTGGTTGGTCTTTGGAGGAAAAATGATGAGCCCCAAGTCTCATATTGCATCCAAGATGGTTGACCTCGATTTGTTTAGTGGGGTGTACTTTTTGAAGTGTGGACCATGATGTCTTATTGAGCATTCCGACTTCTCCTTCTTCTTGCTCGACTCTTTAACCTCTCTCTCCTTCCTTTTCTTCTCTTTATCATCCTTAGTTCCCAGTATCTTTATGACCTTAACCTGCAAGATGCACTTATTGGCTCAAATAAAGAGATCAACCAAGTTCCTCGACTGGTCTAGGGACAATGACTCCTGGAGTTGGACTGATCGCGTCCCTTACAGCATTGCAACTGGCTCCACTCCCGATTGCAAATCGTAAACTTCAAGAGTGGTGTTCCTAAATCTATTCACGTACTGTCGAAGAGTCTCTTTCTCATTCTGCTTAGGCTCAGAAAGTATGTGGCATCCTTTTTATTCTTGTTGTTGATGATAAATGCGTTGATGAACTCTTTCCTCAGTTGGTCGATGCAAGAGAGTGAAGCCTCCTTCAGTCTATTGAACCATGAACGAGCATGGTCCTTCAACGTTATTGGGAACTCTAGACACATGATGGTGTCCTCCCATCCATGAAGCATCATGACGGCTTTGTAGTTCTGGATGTGTTTGTATGGGTTTTCCTTTCCTGAGAAAGTTGGCAGTTGAGACATCTTAAACTTTGGAGAAAACAATTTTCCCATGATCTCTTTGGTGAATGAGACTTTAGCTCTTTGTTATTCGTGTCACATCCTCAACCTCATTGCATATATCATTGTTCATATTCATGATAGCTCATTATATGCATTTACATATATTGGAATTATTTGCAAATATTACATTGAAAAAAAAAGAGATAATGAAATAAAAAGGATGTTAATAGAAATAGTACAATTCGAGTATTAAACGGCAAGTCGATAATGCATATAAGTACGATAAGTGTTATTACAAGTTCAATGGGATCATAATATAATTTTTGTAAAATTTTATTAAATAGATTAAAAGCAAAGGTTTAAGGATTTAAATGATAGAAGATGTTACATGAAGGAGTTAACATAAGGTTAAAGTTGAACAGAATGTAAGTTTAAGGACTAAATTGAAAAGTAAAGAAATTGAACCAATAAAAACAAACCAAACCGACCTAACTCTGCTTGGATCAAATAAATACCTTAAAATAGTCCCATTATATTCAGAACCTTCACATTTACCAACAAAAACTCGAAGAGAAGAGAAGAGATTAAGAAGAAAACTGGGTAAGTCTCTACAGTAGTTTCAGATTGTTTTGCATTTTTGGACATGCTAGAGTGATAATTGGAAGAAACGTAA
>CAODLS010239871.1:0-13030 GCA_948243855.1 Flueggea neowawraea
AATCGAACCAACTCAGTAGTCAAAACTGAACCAATTCAAAATCAAACTTAACCAAATTAATCCATAAAAAGAACTCAATCAACCCACTAATGGATTTGCAGCCATCTTCAAAACCCAAACTATTTCACAAAAATAAACTAAGCCAACTTAGTATGAATCAACCCAACCGGTTAAACCAATGGACCAAACCGATAAACCAAACCAATGAATAACCCAACTGAAAGTCACCTCTCTTTTCTGTTTCTTCCTTTTTTTCCAGATTTTTCTTTTTCAATTTCCAACAATTTTTCAATTAATAAATCACTTTCAAATCGCTCATAACCTTCATTAATCACCCAATTAATATCAAAAATATAAAATTAACTTTTCAATCACCAAAAATAAAAATTCAAATTTTTACCCAAATTTATTTAAAATAATTATTCAAAAATAATTATTCACTAATAATTATTCAAAATAATTCCTCCAAATATAATTATCCAAAAATACTTATCAAAAAAATATATAGGATATTACAGATATGGTTTTCATCGATGACAAGGTAATAATTTATTATATTTTCCTTGAAATTACCACTGTTTTGATATATTCACGCATAAATCAAGCACTTTCTTATTTTGTTTGATTTTTTTCTTTTTCTCCAAATCATAGGATTCCATCATTCAAACATCAATAAGAGCAACACCAGCTTTGATCAAGTTCAAAGATGATTACATAAAGGAAGGGAAATGTTATTCGAGCGAGAAATTCAACGTGGCTCTAAATGATGGAGATTATAGGGCCACCAAGCACGAGTACAACATCGCTTTTGACTACCATACGCGTGTGGTGCTGGTCAACGATGATGCATCTATTAAAAATGTCTTCTATCAATTCCGTCCTTTTGTTGAAAACATGTCTACAGTGAAGGATGAAGACTGTTTTCTATTTGGTTAGTCGATTCGATATTTTTTTTAAAAAAAAACAAAAGTATGTGAATATAACTTATACATATAAAAAACTTAAAAGATAATTAATCTTTTTATTAGACGTGATTGAGAATGTGACTGGTGTGGGAGACGTCATAAAAACGTCTAGCAAAGGGAGAGTCAACAAGAGGATCAAAGTATAGCTTAAGGACAAGAAGTAAGTCATCTATTTATAACTGTATTGGTCTTGCAATTGACTTGGAATTTAATATGCTCATAATGCAGCAGTGGACAAAAGGTATTGGTACCTCGAATGCTTTTGACGACGTCAGATCTCAAATTAACTTTCAAGTTCCAAAGAAAACAATTTTTGTTAGTTGTTTGTTTTACCATGACAATCAACAAAAGCCAAGAACATTCCCTTTCACATGTCGGTCTTTACCTTCCTAAGCATGTATTATGCCATGGTTAGATGTATGTCGTTGTTTCCAGAGTAAAAAGTAGATATGGATTGAAGATATTTATCTGTGACAATGAAAGCAACTCGAGCAATTCCACGAAAAATGTTGTATACAAAGAGGTTTTTCGAATTTTGTAGTCAAAATATGAATGCTGCATATTTTTTTTTTGCAATTAAAAGTCAAGATGCTTATTACTGAAATAAAAAATGCCACATTTAAATAAACAATCAAGATAATATGTATATCCTACTTAATGAGATGATTTAATCGCATGTAGATCATTGCCTAAAATTTGATACTCTCAATACGACTGACGCATATATTTACTCTCAAGAAAAAATGTTAGTGTGTTCGTTACATCAACAAAAAATGCCGCAATATAATTTCATTTCCTCATTTAAATATAATGTTAAATATCTATTTCTATTCGCCTCAAATCTAACAGCAACGCACTGGTCTCCAGCTAGAAATTTATATATATATATAAGCTACAAACATATACATTAAAATCTCGACATTTGACATTATAATTTTGTGACAAGTGTCTATATTTTAAATTATTCAAAAATTCTTAAATTACCATAAATAGAATAAAATAAATAAAATAATATTTTGACATCATGTATATTACTATTTTTGTCAAAATATTAACTACAATATGACAACAAAATTTTCATTTTGATTTTCTTTTTTATTACCAAGTCATTTTCTATATTGTAATTGATTTTATGGTGTTAATATAAATATAGAATAAGTAAATATCAAATTTAATATATATATATATATATATATTGAAAAGTAAATATTACCTTAATTGGAAATATAAAAATACAAAATTTAAAAGGATATATATTTTATCTGTTTTGATATAATTTAAAATGAGTAATCAAAATTGTTAGAATTCTATCCAGATTTAGAATTCTTTTTTTTAGATAAAATTAACTCAAATTTCAATATTTCAAGTTATTACACTACTTTTTTTCTTTTATCTCTAATTTTTTTAAAATAATGATTCTACTAATTACATATATTTTATTTTCTCATGATATGAGCAGTACATTTTAAAAAAAATAATTCGTAATTTTCATTTCATATTTTTTTAGAGGTTTAAATTAATTAATAATTGTATTAACTACATTTTTTATTTCCATCAACGACAATCTTTGATAGTTCCAACTTCAATTGCTTTCAATATTTTGTGTTTTGTGGGTGATTAGATTTTCCTTTTATGAAAGTAAATTTATTTCTGAGGGTTAAACATAATCTGAAGCGAATTTCTTATCACATAATTCCTATTGGCTATATTTAGTCTTGCTTTTCTTCTTGGTGAGATTTTTTTCTCCATTATAATTTTTTTAGTTCTCCCGAAAGCATGTTAATTTAACAATAAGAAAATTAATCTTATAATTGTTTAGCATTCAAAAAGAAAATTAAATGCAATATGTGAAAAAAAAGTTTCATAAAATTTATCATATATTATAATCAAATATATTCTAATATTCACAGTTGAAGATAGAGAACTTTTTTTTAATTGGCTCGACCATTTTTTCAATCTTTACATTTTAATATCCATTATAAATATTTTTCAATCACAAATATGTGATTAATTTATAATCTACAATATTATATTTGTTCATATTATATTTTAATAATTAGAAAATTTGGTATTCAAAATACAGACATGTAGAATTATGAATTCAAAATGACTAAATTCGAATGAAAATGATAATGATAATTTATAAAATAATCCATCATGTAACACGCGCATTACGCGGGAATATATACTAGTTAATATAAAGGAGAATACGTTCATGATATTGTGACATTTGTCAACCTAAATAAACAATACTTGGCATAATTTAAACATTTGGAAATGAAAGAGAGCATAATTTTAAGGGAAAAAAAAAATACAAAACGGTCATATTATCTTCTTAATTTGTAAACAATCACCTATTAGCTGAATGTTTCTCTGTAATAAGTGTTGAGAATTACAAATTTAGAAATAATCACCATATTACATACAACTTGACATGTATTCACATGAATTTATTCCCCTACAGTTATGTAGGCCTGCAGAAATTCAAACAATTGAATCAAATCAACAAATTTAGTCACTAATCAAGCAAATTGAGGCGGAAACAAATGAACCCTACTGATAAACATTGCAGGTGAAAAACCCTAGGGATAAACCCTATATAAATATTGTCTATTGAGTTAAAAACCCTACTGATCAAACTTCGCAGGTATGCTTTTCAATTAAAAATTATGTTTTTTTCACTTAGTTTGTTTAAACATCTTATTTCCATTTGTAACAATTTTCTTTTCTTTTATCAATTTAGACTTCCATTCATTCAAGACTCCATTGTTCCGATTGATCCTGTCAGTTTATTTTTCACCCTTCGATTCGTATTTTATTACCCTTCGATTTAATTTTCTGTTTTCGGAAATTGTTATTCTTATATTTCTAACAACATATTGCGTTTTTATACTGCCTTGGACAAAGCTTAAAAGGGTACAAAGCTCTGCTCAAATCTGTAAGTTTCATACTATCTCATAAAATTGTGTTTTTGTATGTTATGTTCTTTTTTTATCCCATTGGTTGTGTTTACTATTGGCTTTGTACGTTCATGCTTTATCAATTTCTGTTTCAATTCCTATGTCACATCTACATAATCTATATAGATGTTCACATAATTTATAAGTTCTGTCTGCAAATTTCATCATTGAAAACACCCAACTTAAAAACCAATCAAGCAACGTCACTTATCAAACCAATCAAGCAACACATAAAACATCCTAACTTTCTCATTTGTGAAATCAATAACTTTCTCATTCTTAAATCAAATAAAAGACTCATTCTTAAATCCTATAAATATTTTTAAGATTAAGGTGTAATGTATTGTAAGATTAGGCTTAATCTTAAATGTTATAAATGTTTTGTTAATTAAAGTGTAATGTATGAGACAGAAAAAGAGAGAACAACATGTATTAACATAACAAAATGTATTTCCAGTTGTGTTTAAGATTAAGGAGTAAAATTTAGGTTTTAATGTTTTCAAATGTTTTTAAAATTGATTTTAAAAACTCGATTCCGACAAGCCAGAGTCAAAAGTCTCATTCTTAAAAGTCTCATTCTTAAATCTTATAAATATTTTTAAGATTAGGGTGTAATGTATTTTCAGTTTTTAAGATAAGTGTTTTGTTGATTAAGGTATATAATATATAAAATTTAGGCTGTATTGTTTTTAAATGTTTTTACAATTTATTTTAATCACTTGATTCCTACAAACCAAAGTCCCTCCCACCTTCTTCTTATCAGTTTTTTCACAACATAAACAAGAAAAAAACCTATTAAACAAATCTTCCAAAAAACTCAGAGAAATACAGAATCACAACTAAATTGTTTATTTCTTAATCTTCTCTCAAAAAGATCAGTAGAATCACAAGATTAAGGAAAAAAGAACTCACCACATGCAAGTGTTGAAAATTTTGGTGCTGGGGCAAAAATATATATCAAAATTTGAATACCAATGACTTGGTATCACATAGAGTATACACAAAACAAGAAGGTACTGTGACGACATTGTATGAACACCAAAAGTAAAGTATCTTCAGAAAGCAAAATACCCAAGTTTAATTGGTCAGGTAAAAAAAAGGAAAAAGAAATCTAACCTCAAAATGAACCAAACTTACCTCAAAATGAACCATTCGTCATCTGCGTGTTCATCCTGATATTACTTCAACTCTTGCTTGAATTCATCTTTAACGTTCTGCGAGTTTCTGATCACATTTTCTTTCAACTACATCAATAAAATATTAATATTCCCACATCATTTAAACAAGAATTTTCGATAAGCTCATTTTTGTTACAACTTTTCTCACTCAATACCACCACCGCCATTGCAAATCATGAAAACCCATCACCCACTTTCTTTCTCCTCACACACTCTCACCACAAACAGACTTAGAGCTGTTAGTCTCTCTAATTTTCCCGAAACCTTCCAATAATTAGCTTCAGTGGCTCTACTAGTCCTTAAGCCAGTTGAGTACTTTCGGTCTCTCAATCTAAAAAAGTACCATTATTTATCCCCCATCTTCACTATGCGGATTTATATTCGCCCCATCATCACTAACCTGCCTTTATGCCAAAAAATCATAAAACAATTTCAACTGTTAAGAGCATTCTAAAATATAAAGTGAGCATTGTAAAATAATTGAACATACAAATGATTGTAAAGGCCATGTAATTACTCATCGTCACTAACCTGCAGTAACACCAAAACTAATCAACTATTAAAGCATTTTTTAAAACATTCTAGATAGAAAAAGTAAATGATTTTGAACTTCCCAAAAAAATCACCAAAACAAAAACCATTCATTGCCTCTATTTCAAAAGAGGGATTACCTCTCTCTCGGCCTCTGCACTCATTTTCTACATCTTAGTTAGAAAAGAAGATGGACCATCCTGCATGTTCTTTGTAATCAACAGAAACTATGTCAAATTTCAATTAAAAGCAAAAAAAATAAAAAAAATAAAAACATATACAAAATAGATGATCAAGAAAATACACCTCTGAAATTTTACAAGATATATACAACTCTTCTTCTTCTTAGTCGTCGAAGATTTTCGGGCGGTGTATGAGTGACTGTGAGAGGATTCGAGTCGACCGGGAGCACCAACGTAAGGTGGGTCATGGAGCATTTTTCGATCTTGTGTGTGTGTGTGTGTGTGTGTGTGAGAGAGAGAGAGAGAGAGAGGGAATTGGTAAAGAGAGAAGAGCGTTTTAGGTTGTTTCCACGTGTTTATGCTGTGTCCAATAATTTTACACATGATTACAGGAAATCTTAATACTCTTATCAAGTTAGTGGATGATTTAAACAAAAGTTTTTTAATTAATGTAATTTTTATTTAAATTTATTAATTTTGAAATTTATTATCTTATTAATTTCATGATTTTATTCTGTTGTTTTTAAAAAATGACAAGACAGTAAGATGTAATTAATGAATTGAATGTATCAAAGGAGACATGAAAAATTAGAGTAAGAGTATTTAGGCTATGAAAGATCCTAATGTACGACAAAAAAAATTAATTCAAGGAAATCAACATTGTGCTGATTGATGACAAGGTTGCAATCACAATTGGTTTGATATATTTACACATAAATCAAATATTCTCTTATTTGTTGATTTAATTTCTTTTTTATCCAAATCAAAGTATTCTACCATTCAAGAATCAATTAGAAAAACAACAGCTTTGATCAAGTTCAAGGATGATTATATAAACGTGGCTCTAAATGGTGGGGGATTACAGGGCCACCAAGCACAAATACAGTATCTCTTTTGACTGTCACATGCGTGTGGCGCTGATTACCGACAATGCTTCTATTAAGGGAACTGAGAAAACCATCAATCTAAAAGGTGAATCGTCAACTAACAAATTACCACTCAATAAGATCAAGATTGAAAAAGATGAATGATGCTATTTTATTTTTTGAACATCTGCTTAGTATTGTGTTTTTTTTTTCTATTGACATTTTGAGTATTTTAGTTGAAAAATTAAGTGGTTTGGCATTTTTAGAATGAATAAATGTATTGGCATTATTTTCAGGTTTTGATTGAAAAAATGTGTTTACTTCTTAATAATTTTTGACATGTGTTACGTGTGTGTCTAATTGTTTATGTTTTAATATTATGTGTTAATTGTTCACACGTTAATTTATTTTTTATTATTAACTAAAATTAATTTATAATTTGTTATATACTTTCCCTTTTACTTTCTAGTTTTGTTATCTTTAAATCACAAGTAATATTTCTACACAACTTACTGTCAATAATTTAATCGCCTCAAAATATTAGCCGCATCGCGCGGATGTCATGCTAGTTATGTTATAAGATAATACTTCATCAACATTTAAAATTTAGAAGTCGAAAAAAAAAGTGAAGTTAGTAGTTAGGAAGAAAAAAAATATTAAAACGTAAATAATTAAAGACCTGTATATTTCTTGTGAAATTTCCAACCGACTTCCTTTTATTATTTTCAATTTTCCTTATACACGTATACATAAAATTTAACGGGTGTTTAAATTTCCATTTAAGCAAAAGACTAAAATCACATAAATCCACAAGTGTCCCCATCAAAATTGTTCAAATATTATTTTCTTTCTTGACCTAAATCTTTATAGCAAGTGTCTTTCCTTTTTGGGATCAATCAATCTTTTCAGCAAGTTGATGTCCAAGCAAAAACTTGAATTAATAAGTGTGACATGAATTTCCCATAAATTTGACACGCATATTCTCGTTGATTGATTGATCCCACGTGCATATATATATATATAGTGATTTCTGTAAGTTGGTCGCTATTATGTGACTTTTAAGCATATATATATATATAATACAGAAATACCAACATTTGATCTCGGTTTTTTATGTTAAAATTGACTTCAATATTAATAAATTATAAATCCATTAGTGACTGCATTTATATATGATTGTACAGAAATCTCAAAAATAAGATTCTTTTTATATGAATCTGACCATACAAAATTTTCATCCTGGGACAGTTTGGTCCCATTGCAATTCAATTATATGAGCAATTTCGATTCGTACTTATAACGAATATGCTTTATGAACAAAGTTGCATATCACGAGTCCTGTATTTAGACTTTTTGTATGGACTTACAATGAACCAAAAATTTCCACGCATGCATGTCTTCATCATTAGATAATAATCTGAGTTACAATATATATTTTTTGATAAATAAATATCTTAATAATAGACTATCTCAATGGATTATTATCTTAGGCAAGCTTGATAACATTAACTATCTCAAATGAATTTTCTAACACTGTACTTATAAACATTTACTTTCTCTATCCTAAAATAATAGACTGGTCTTTTTTTACACATACTAAGATATAATGTTTGTTAACGCTTGGAATAGTTGGAAAGATTGAAAAAGAAAGTTATTCCAGTCTTTTTAATCTTTCCAGAGTATCTGTTAAAAAAAAAAAAGGAACCAATAGAAGAAAAACTTACATGACCTTATATCTTGATTTTTCAAGAGATGCATATCTTGACCTATGCATCCTAGGGTGTTTTAAGATAAGGTAAAAATACTAAAATGCCCTCACAGTTAAATTTTTTATTCTTTATTCTTTTTTCTCTCTCTGTAAAGAACAATTTGGTAAAATACTTATATCTCTACAATTCCATGTGTTTTAATAGACAAATTGAAAGAAGAACATACACTTTCTAAGTTTACTCCAAAAAAATTAACAAATAGTTGAAAACAATATTTGAATTGCATTTCAGCCATATCTTAGTTATTTAATATCTTGACTCTGAAAACAGTCTAAATATATCTTAAAATCTTTCATCAAAACTAATTTAACAAACGCTACCTAAAAAAAATTCTATTAATTAGTTAGAAGCATGATTTTCAAGAAAGTTTTCAAAAATACCCTAATTAATAAAGTGTATATCTAATTCAATTTTTAATTAATTACGCTAATGTATATGTTTAAATAGAGACAAGGGCAGAGCCAGGTGGGGTCGAGTGTGGTGGCCGACCCCACCGGCTACAAAGGGAACCCTTATCCCCCTCCACCCCCAAAAACCCTAGTTGATTTGCCACCACCCCTACTGCAACTCTCCTTTGAAAATCAAAACAGCCACAAAAACAAGAGAATAAGACATTAGAGACGACGCCATTTTGTGAAATTTTAAAACCAAGGCCCTAGTTTTTTTTTTAAAAAAAGTCTTCGACGAACGACAAGTTGTTCTCTATCAAACGACTTGTCGTTTGCTAAAGACAAAATTGAACTTAAATTGAACCAAAACAACAGGTAGCAAAACTCTCGCTCTCTCTCTCTCTCCCTCCCGCCCACCCACTCTCTCTCTCCCCCATGCCCGTAACATAACACTAAAACGGACCAACTCCGCGACCACTGCAACTCGCCACTGCCTTTTTCTTGCTGTCCGGCGTTGTATGCCTTCCAGTAAGTGAGTCGAACTCCTTCAAGTCTTCTTTGTCTTTCTTTGTCTATTGATATCAATTAAGTTAGGGTTTTTCTATGGTTAGGTACTTAGGTTATTGTTTGTGAATTTTTTAAAACAAATATTTTTTAAGCATATTAGTAGATGAAAGATTATAGTAAAGTGTTAACAATTTGTTGCTTTTTGAGAATAAATTTAGTAGCCATTTCATAAAATATGTAAAAATGCTTAAACTTGTTCCAAAACAATTGGTCTGTTTTTCTCAGATCGAAAACTGAAACGTAACGTTAGAGATTGTGTGATAGAGAAATTTGTGTTTGATTCACTTGGTGTATTATCATTAAAACCAGGGCCGGTAATTTCAGATCTGATTATTTTATTTTATTTTTTGGTAGGTTTGTTAATTGGGTAGTGCCGGTAATTTCATATCTGATTGGAACTTGGATTTGGATTTCGGAGGGATTGAATTTTTCTGCCCCGTGCCGGTAAGTTTGTTCCTTTCCTCTCTTTTTTTCCCGATTTTAGTTAATTAGTGTTTGTTAATTGTTAGCTTTTTAGGTTGAATTGATTGGATTGTTGATTAGACTGAATCAAGTTTGTGAACTAATTAATGTAATTTTTTTGTATCCTATATATATCGGTATATTTTTTGTTGCAAAAAACTTTCATTTTAGTCCATCATTTTTCTGCCCCTATGTCCGGACAATCCTGGCTTCACCACTGAATAGAGATAATCTGGTATAATGTCTTATAATTACTAATATAAAAAAATAAGTCTATAATTTAAAACAGACAAAAAAAGAAAACAAATATATTATTTTGTGTCCGAGGGACTCCTATTCAAATAACATCATTGCACAACACTATTCTTTCTCTCTCTCTTTTTTTTTTAACTACAAAGTGTTCTATCACATTTATTTTACGGTCAATATCTACTTGATTAATCTCCGATCATTCATTTACGAGAAGTGTAAAAGTTGAGTAAGAATAATAATATGAGTGGCAAAAGTTAATCAGATCACTTCTGTGAAACAATATGAGTTACAGTAGGTACAATATCCCTCAGGTGTAGCCTAGCGGCAAAGACATAGTTCTAAGTTCGCGAGGCGCGGGTTCGAGCTTTGGAGGGAGCATTACAAATGGCAAGGACCCGTGTCACGTATTATCTAATGATATTTGAAACTATTCTCTGATAAGTTGGATCAAAAAAATTTTGTAGTTTGAAACTCGGAATTGTAATAATATTTTCAAAATTTTCAAAAAAGTATTTTTTTGAAACCTAACTTTAAACATGTGAAAGAGTTTGCACAAGTAAACATTTATCTTATTCGAGTAATTAGCTATGCCAGGGGACATGATTTTCCAAATGTTCCATGATTAACGCATTGGATTATGCGAATAATATGTCCTTCTAGAAAGATTGAAATTATCGTTATCACTAGAGTAACTCATCAATTCTACGAGTAACCTTTGATAGAGCACTTATATTTCTCTCGAACGACTAGTTTATCCACTCCAACAATCATTTACTTCAAAAGAGTTATAAATACATCAAGAGAAGATTGAGAAACGTGGGATGTTCATATGCTATCATAGTTCAAACACTTCCATCATTCCCTTTATCTCAAAATACAAAATATTAAGCTAGAGCGAAAGATCAAAGAGCATCAAGTCTGTATCATCACTCCTAGCATAAAGCTTTAATTGTATTCCTTTATAAATACTGAATGTGAAAAATGTTTTTTATTAGTATTGAAAACAATATTGTAAAGATTTTAGAGGTGTGAGCCTTGAGTGAAATCAACTTTGTGTATACTTTAAAGGTGTTGGTCGAAATCAACCTTGAGAATAAGATTTTAGAGGTGTAAGCCGAAATCAATCTTGTTATAAAATTTTGTCAGATTGATATGGGATCAATCGTTGAAATTAGTGAATGAGAAAATCCTAAGTGAGAAATTTAGGTAGTGGACATAGATATAATTTGGCCGAACCAATATAAATTACTTGTGTTGTTTCTTCATTCTCTACAAGTTTCCACACCCACTCTAACATTATTTGTTAGTGGTACTACTAATAGTTTGAATTTGAATTTATCAAAAAAAAACTTATCGTTTTTTAATATCATATACTATATTTTTATAGACCCACAAGGTCATTAACAATTCATATATAGTTGTGTCATGTATTAAGACAATGAAAACACAGTTGAATTGAAGAAATCTTACTACCTGTTTAACAAATAAACAGTATATAATAGTAAATTCGAGTTATCTATCTCGATTTCAATGGACGCTCGATCCAACCAGCAGTGAAAGACATCAAGGTCAGGATCGGGACTATGTTGGTCTCACGAGCAAACCATGATCGGATTGTCGACGGGAGTGCTCGTCTGTTTCGTAGCCTAAATGCCACGCGGATCGGGACAGTCGACATACGAGTAGAGAGAGAGGTACAACATGGAGGAATAAACTTTCTCTTCTTTCTTTGCTCCCTCTCTCTCACGTTTGTGTGGGATTGGAATGAATGGAAGAATCCCTCCTTTCATGCTTAATATATAAGCATCCAAATGGGACTAATGGGCCATAAGCCCAATGGCTTTGCACATGGGCCTTAAAGGCCCATTTTAATTAGGCTCGCCAATTGGTCTCGGTCCATCATCCCTGTTCACACATTGATCGACCGAGTTCGGTTCACCCGTCATGGGAGGACCACTTTTTCCAACATCTCTCACTCGCACATGACGAAATGGTACATCATCATGTAACATGGTTAGCACTCACATAACCACAATCGATCATTTCGTCATATAATCAAATAGACCGTGCGACCAACATACGATAAGAGCATAATTGCTATACACCTGTGAAGGATATATAACAGCTCCTTACTCAATCCTATCAGAAGGCGTCTCTTGCAAAACAACTCTATTATGTCATAGTGTATGCAACAGCAGCACAATCTGCTGGAACGTATGCCTTTTCCCTAGTTCTTAACCACACAATCGCTGCTTTTGAACTTCTCAATCTCATGAAAGCTTTACTCATAGTTCACACATCATTTGACAGATCACATGAGAGCTAGCTAAGTAAACTTATAAGGCTAGTGCAAATGCATCTAGAAACAAACTTCCCCTATTACACCAGACAATCCATATAGTCAAGTTTACTTACCCAGCTTGGTCGAATCATTCATGACCATTAACGGAAAGTTAAAGTAGCCAAACTCAACTACACGTATTGAATGTGTTAAGGGTTCTAAGGGTAGGTATTACTGAGAACCACATGTTCACGACAGGGTCTCACACTAGGAAAAGTGAGATAATTTTTCAATCTTTTCCATCCTTATGGTCGTGTATATAGCACACATGGTATGATCATGTGTTGTGGTGTTATTTCCTTCCATTGGAGGAGCGCATGTTTATACAACATTGTCAACACCACACAGAAGCTTCGGTTACGATGCATTTCGTCATCTAACCTTAATCCACACCGTAACAGGATTACTTCTAGATTTAAGACAGAATATACCAAAAGTCTCTCAATTTAGCATCTGATCAATTTAATGATCGACATATAAATTTATCCTTATGGCGTACGTCTTTTTTCGTACGCATTTTTCTTGCCCTTTTACAATGAACTCACAACTGTAAAATGCAAGACGACCT
>CAODLS010239874.1:0-19537 GCA_948243855.1 Flueggea neowawraea
GTGTCATGCGGATCTTAAGGAACTTATTCCTTATAAGCTTTTTATCAACGGATCTTCAATCACGTCTCGCATGAATTTACATTTCCAAGTTTACTTCACCTTGTGAAACTTGTACTCAAATTTACTTATCCTTGTGCAAATAAGTCTTTCACAACACGATACTTGGTCTCGATTTGCTTAGGCTTATATTAAATCTTTTCGATCTTTAAGCAATCAAGGTTGACTGTCACTAAAGACAGTCGTTGGTTCTTTAGGTGGATAGAGTTAAGTGGACCATTCCACTGTATAGCCCACCTTTCAATTACACTGCAGGTAATGAAGCTATAGTCTCAGCTTCACTTGGCACATATTTATACGTGTTTCTCACTATTACGTGGAGTGATCTTTCTGCCAAGTAAAAATACATAACTAGACATGGACATCATCACGTCCACATCATCATATAGAATAACAACTGTATTTCTTTTTATCGTAAGTCTTTACGATAACACAGTGCATTGCAACACCTCTAAAGTACCCAAGTATCACACTCACTGCTTTCCAACATCCTCCTTACATTTTGGATCAATATTTGCTAGTTAACTTGACAACATAGCAAACTCTAGGCATTGTACACACCTAGGAATTTACTATAAGACATGGTCTTGTAATCAACACATGTACTCTTTATTAGACTACAAAAGACATTCACATGACATTTATGTGAAGAACATTCCTTACACATTCTTCCTCTCACATAGATTTATGGACACATGCACTTACTAAGAAACTTTCTCTTAGTCAAAGGGTATCTATGGGTTATGCATTTCTGCATCTTGAAGCGTTCAAGTAGTTTGTTAATCCATCTCACTTGAAGAGGTACAACAATTTACTTGAACGATCTCTTGGAGTTTGAATCCAAGGTCAACCTATATTAGCAATATTAAAGTTGGACATTGACCAATATTTGAAGTCATGCAGGTAAGCTAGACCATTTCTACCCATAAGTGTGGCGTTAATACAACGTAAGAATGACAAGATTCACATTAAAATACTTACAATGAATATAAATGTATCATCATCTCGAAGAATGTCCAATGTCATACCTTGGACAATGAAACCATTGGTTATACCTTATAGATTTTATTTCCAAATTAATTATTGAGAATTGGACGATAAAACTATTAGGTTAAACCTTATAGGTTTCTAATCCAAATTCTCTCACGAGAAAATGAGTATTTATATTCATTAATGTAGGTCGAGGTATAGACTAGTCCAAATGACAAAGTCTATTTAATGAAGGCAAATCTTTCAACAAATTGTACTTTTCAATCTCATTGACTAAATTCCCTTGGCGATTATCGATGTCTCACTCGATTTATCGCTCATGTATCCATTTATCTCTAATGGGTACTCACTCTTTGGGTAGATTAATCAATTCTCAAACATAATTCAATCTCAAATGTCACTCGTACTTCCATTGCTTTAATTCATACAAATTTCACTGGGATGAACGAACCTCTAACATACTTGCAGGTTCGTTCTTGACTTGTGAGTTACTAAAAGGATCACAATTAATTCATTTATCGAAAAAATGTCGTTGTGAGACTTTACCAAAAAGAATCACGGTCGATTCATTTATCAAAGAAATGTTATCGTGAGACTTTATCCTTTTTAGTTCTATGCATTTTTGAAAATGCTCCCACTGGATTCGAGTTCCCTACTCCTACCGGAAAACAAACTCCAACTAGGATCAAGATTTTGTACTCCCACTAGAAATAGGAATCTTCCTCCCACTTAAGTCAGGATCAGGAACATCTTCCTCCCACTTATTTGTCGAAGTCGTTGATTAACCGATTGTGTTTGAAGATGGATTTGTATACTCTGAGAATGGATGAAGGTGGAAATATATATGGCCACATTAATAATTTTAATCAGTTAGTTTGTCAACTATTGAATTTTGGGTGAGAAAATTGAGGACGAAGAGCAGTCACTGCTTTTGTGAGCAGTCACTGCTTTTGTTAGCATCATTGCCTAAATCTTTCAAGCCGTTGGTGCAAACGATGTTAGTAGGGAAACACACTTTGCAATTGAATATTGTGATGATGGTCTTGAAAGAAAATGAAAGGATGATGAGAGAAGATGATGGTGGTCCTCAAATATTGATAGCTGCAAGAAGTAACGAAAGAGGGAAGAATCGCAGGAAGGGTGACCGTGGTAGAAGATCGAGATTTCGGTCGAGAGACATGAGTACTGTTGAGTGTTATTATTGTGGAGAAACTGATCACATGCAATCTCGCTGCCCACAGTTGAAGCAGGACTTGAAGAGTCTACATGGTATGATGAAGGGTAAGCAAAAAATTGGTGATTCTTCAATTAATGTGGTTGGAGATTATAGTGAGGTATTGTTGACTGTTGCTAATGATCTTGTTGAAAATCATTCTAGTTGAGTGTTAGATTATGCTGCTGATATGCATATTTGTAGAGATCGAGCTCGTTTTGACATTTTGTAGAAAGAAGAAGATTTTGACTACATCCATACTACAAGCAAACAAAAATTAAAGATCGAAGGCATTGGAAGAGTTCTCCTGAAGCTCCATAATGGTGTTGTCAAAACACTTGCTGATGTGGAATTTATGCCTACTGCAAAAGCCAATATAATTTCTTTGGATGAATTGGCATCTCGTGGGTACAAGTATGTTGGTAACGAGGAATTCTGCAAGGTGTACGTTTAGAGGTGATAGCTTGATATTGCAAGGAAAGAAGAAGTGGAAGAATATTTATTATTTGGATGGGTGTTCCCTTAACAATGGAAGCAATAGAACGAAGAAGACGAAGACTGCAAAGAGAGTTAAGTTTTTTGAAACTGTTGAGATATGTGGGAATTTTGGTAGAGGGAGGATTTGTTGGGAAAACTCCACAAATCTCATATTGTCTAGGAGTGAGTTTGGAAAATATACTTGTCCCACATTGCTTAGGAATACAAGGGAGGAGGGGTTTCACCCCTATAAATAGGCATTGAGTCGTATGTGTTTTGTATTACAAATCCTAGGCTAACTAATTAGAGAGTGTGGGCTTGGGTTTGTGAGAGTGGATAGGGTTTTTACAATTTTGTCCGTCTAAAATTGTAATACTTATTTTAGTGGAGTTCGTAGACGCATGTCTATTGACAGACAGAACCACGTTAAAAATTTCGTGTGTTGTTCTTCTCTTTTTCTCTATTTTTTATTTTCTTGTGTGTGTTTAATTATGTGTTTGGGCCCTAACAATGATGTTGCATTGTAAGCAATTTGATACAAGGAACCGTTAGTGGAAAAAATATACATGTTTGAGCTTAATCTTGATTGGATGATTAAAATGATTAATTTCATGAATACAGTTAATTTAATCACTTGTAAACCAATAGCAATAGATGTCTTAAGATCCTTTGTCTCCTCCCACATGTATTGGCATGTGCATGAAAATGGCATCACAACTACGACAACTCATTCTTAAGTTCATTCTTAAGAAATTATCATGGATGGTTTATTTTTAGTACATATACCATTACAATCATATAGCGTATTCGATATTATTGAAGTTTAAATATATATCACTTCAAAAAAAAGTTTAAATATATATAAAATATTGATTTGCTCACATGTTTCGTTGTAAATTCAAGCTTTCCCTTTGTTGTGTTCAAATAAATATTTGATGAAATGATGTTAAGAGTTATTACTAATTAGTGAATATCATTGTCATACAAAGTCTACATTATTGTTCGTTTCATTTTTCTACTAGTCATGCGCCAATTGGTTATGATACAGATTTTTGCTTTTTTGCTTTTATACATTTAACCCTTGATTTGTTAACGTTGAAGACAGTTTCACTATTTTTATTATACATTCAACCTATTACTTTTTAGTACTGAAAACAAATTTATTATTGTTAAGTATCCACTTATAAGCGAAATATGATAATATTTTTATGGGCTTGTAGAACAGTAAATGTGAATCAATAGCTGTTTTTTTTCTTCTTCTGAAAACTATTTTGTTTAAGTGAAAACTATTTATAATGGTTTGAGATTATGTTGGGAGAGGGGATGGAAAAATATTCTTGTTGAATCAGATAGCATGTTAGCTATTCAAAGGATCAACAAGGAGAACCATCCCATAAACAACAATTGGACTACAATTAAGACTTATAAAAAGAATCCTTATTAAGAATTTGAGTTATTTAATTTCAGTTTTAGTTGTTTAATTTTGAGGGATGGTTACTTAATTGTAACTGTAAAAGTTACTTAATTTTAGATGTCGTTACTTAATTTGACAATCGGTTACTTAATTTTGATCGGTTACTTAATTTTGTGATAAATTAAGTAACCATAATTGTTACTTAATTATTATTGAAGTTACTTAATTATTATTGAAGTTACTTAATACGTATCTCAATTACTTAATTTACTAATGAGTCTTCAATGATAACTCTTTTTAAGAGTTCTCACTTGAGTATCACCCCTATAATTAGAGCTATTAAAGAATTACTTCACAGAAATTGGAAGTCTCACTCACCCATGTTTTTATAGAGGACAATCAGGTAGCAGACAAACTCTCCAAGTTAGGCGGAGATTATTAAATTGGTTTACATGTATTAGACAGTCCACCTAGCGATGTTGTTGATTTACTTAGTAGAGATGCTAGTGGTTATGCTTATGGGAGGTTTTGTAAAGATACTTGACATGTATTTCTTGATGATTTATTAATAAAAGTTTTTGCCACCTTTTATTTTGGGGCCTGCATTACAGGGTCCAAAATGAGGAGTGGTCATATGGGTGGTCCTTTCCAGTAAAAAAAATGTCTGCTTCATCATGTTGCTACAGTTCGGCTTATGTCTCTGCCATTGAAACCAGCATTATGGCATGTTAAAAAAATCATGTGTCTGCCCCACAGCCCCAGTTCCGAACCAAAAACGTTGTCACATAAAAATGGCTCCACTTGCGAGGACCAAATTAAGGTTTTTGTACCTTAAATAGGCCTTGTCATAAATAGCAGATCGCTTGTGAATGGATTGGATCCATGGTTTTCTTTTAATGCCTGGAGCTAGCCCAGCAACATATAAACCAACATTAATCTCTGACCGAAACTTTTTCTAGAAGATGATACCCTTTGGAGCGAAGACCAAATTTCAAATTGAATCACAAACATAATGCAAAAGAATCCATAAAAAAATTGGATTGGAGGAATCCCATATTTTGAACACAAGAAGAAGAGTGTGAAGAAAAGACAGAGTAGGAATTTAAGATTGTGAATGTCTTTTATTTCGATATTTCTTCCCTTGATATACACCTCTTTATATAGTATACAAGATATACATAAGTTCTAAAATTTATGGAGTAAAAATAGTAATCAGAGAATCATTCCACAATTAACTCAATCACCTAAACTAATGAGATTATAGTTTCCAATAAATCCAATGATCTTAGGATAATATCCTTAGCTCGCGCCAACACTCCCCCTCAAGTTGGTGAATATATGTCAATCATTCCCAACTTGTCAAGTGAGCTGTTAGAAAACTTTCTAGATACTCCCTTTGTTAGAACATCTGCCAACTGATTTTGGGAAGTAACAAATGGAAAACTAATTGTTCCTTTATCCAGATGATCCTTAATGAAATGACAGATCCACTTCTACATGCTTAGTTCTACCATGTTGAATTGGATTATTTGCAATGGCTATAGTTGCTTTATTATCACAATGTAACATCATAGGTTCTTTGTGACACAACCCAAGATCATGCAAAATGAGTTTATCCATAATAATTCACACACACCATGAGCCATTCCACGAAATTCTGCCTCAGCACTTGATCGAGCAACCACCTTCTGTTTTTTACTCCTCCAAGTGACCAAGTTTTTCCCAACAAATGTAAAGTAACCCGAGGTGGACTTTCAATCAGTTTGATTTCTAGCCCAATCCGCATTAGTATATCCACTAATATCTTGGTCTCCATTTTTTGCAAAAAAAAACAATCCTTTTTCTTGGAGAAGATTTTAGGTACCGTAAAATACGATAAACAACCTCCATATGATCTTCGCTTGGTGCATGCATGAATTGACTTACGACACTTACTGCATATCAAGCGTGTATGAGATAAATGTATTAACCTGCCAACTAACCTTAGATATCTCTCCTTCCTTGTTGGAGTTTGACCTTGTTGAATTGCTAGTTTGTGGTTCATCTCAATAGGTGTTTCAACAGGTTTACAATTGAGCATACTAGTTTCTGTTAGCAGATCTAAAACATACTTTCACTGGCAAAGAGAGATTCCACGGCTAGATCTTGCAAATTCAATGCCCAAGAAATATTTCAGGTGTCCAGGATCTTTAAGTTCAAACTCAGTTGCAGGCTTTCTTGGAATGCAACTATCTCATTTGGATAGTTTCCCGTAACAACCATATCATCAACATACACAATAAGAGGAGTAACCTTATCTAATTTCCTTTTTATGAAGAGAGTGTGATTCGTATCACTTTGTTTATATCCAATCTTCTTCATGAAATTTGAGAATCCTCCAAACCATGCTCGAGGTGATTGCTTCAACCCATATAGAGCTTTCTTTAACTTGGATACTTTTTCAGCACAATTTATTCCTGGGGTAGATCCATATATACTTGTTCTTCCAAGGTTCAATTGAGGAATGCATTTTTTACTTCAAACTGTCGCAGAGGCCAATCTCGATTGGCAAATGTATCCCCATAATCAATCTCATACTTCTGCATATACCCTTTTGCGACAAGTCTTGCCTTGTAGCGATCAATACTTCCATTAGAATTGAGCGTCATTGTGAATATCCACCTGCATACCACTGTTTTCTTCTCATTCAGTAATGATACAAATTCCCATGTATGGTTTTTTTTTTAAGAGGTTTCATTTCATCATTTATGGTTTTCTTCCATTTTGGATCCACCAATGCTTCCTGCACAATACTAGGAATAGATACAGAGGATAATTGATTCACAATAAGTGCACGTGACCTAGGCAAATGATGGGAGAAGACATAGTTGTTAATGGGATATTTGGTTTTAGCAGTAAGATCAGGATCATATTTTTTTTTTGGAGTTCCACTATTGGTTTTAATTGGGTATCTAGATTCAAAAATAGATTGAGCATTTATTGAAGGAGATAAAGATACCTGAGGAGACACATCTGAGACTTCTGTGGCTGTTGGTGCAGCTTAGGAAGTTGTACTATCTTGACTTCCATGATCTTCATAGTAGTGACTTAATCCTGGTGGAATTGGTGGTAGTGCAACCATCTGTTCTGTTTGAGTTTGGATATTCATATCTGATTGTGAGTTGGTTTCATTCAAAAATTCATTATTTAATGACTCATCATGAATCTGATTATCAAGGTTCTCAAGGTTCCTAATGCTCTCTTCACCAAAGTTCAATGCTTTCTCCCCTGAAGAGAGCATTTAGGACCACCGAAAAAAGGAACCTCTTCATGAAATGAAACA
Source organism: Flueggea neowawraea (assembly GCA_948243855.1). Lineage (NCBI taxonomy): Eukaryota > Viridiplantae > Streptophyta > Magnoliopsida > Malpighiales > Phyllanthaceae > Flueggea > Flueggea neowawraea. Next base: position 7,474 of record CAODLS010239874.1, read on the forward strand.
TCCCTAGTGACATACATTGTCTTGGCATAAGAATCATAACACCGATACTCCTTTTTAAAATCTGCATATCCAACAAAGATGCATCGTACAACACGAGGATCTAATTTTCCTGCGACTCTAACATGGACATATGCAGTGCAACCAAATATCCTTGGTTCAAGATTTGGAAGACTTGGCACTGTTACAAGTTCTTCGAATTTTTGAAATGGTGTTTGGAAATCAAGAACGTGAGATGGAGTATGATTGACAAGATATGCATCGGACCGAACAGTCTCACCCCAATACTCACGAGTTACTTGCATTCCAAACAAGGAAGCTCAAACAACTTCTAAGATTTATCGGTTTTTACTTTCCGCCAAGCCATTCTGTTGAGGCGTACCTGCACGATAAGTTTGGTGGCGAATACCTTTCTCCTTACAAAACAACTCAAGGTCAAAATTGATGTACTCTCCACCATTATCATATTGAAGGATTTGAATTCAACATTGATATTGAAAAGTGGCCATATGATAAAGCTCTATAAAAACCAGAACAAACATCTCCCTTGTTGTGGATGATAGATATCCAAGTCATGCGAGTACATTCATCAATGAATGTTACAAAATAGCAAGCACCAGACAAACTAGCAATTTGAGCAGCCCCCACACACCAGAGTGAATAATCATAAAAGGAACATAACTTTTATTAGGGGAAATTATATTAGTGTCCCTATGTTTTTTCATAATTCGAGATTGCGTCCCTGTATTTTGAAAAGGCTGTGATTGCATCTCTGCTCTTAAACTCCGTCAGCCAAAACTCAGTCAAACTCAACCAAAACTAACAGGAGAAAAGAGTGTCTTAATAAACGTTGTCCTATTAGTTCTAGTTGAGTTCTGGCTAACGAAATTTAAGAGCAGGGATGTAATCACAACCTTTTCAAAATACAGGGACGCTAATATAATTTCTCCCTTTTATTATAACTAGGCAAATATGAAATTCTATGGCTTTTAGCCATATCGCAAATATCAAATTTAAATTCTGAGTCATTGATATGGAAAAAAAATATGGATTTAACTTGCGAAGATAACTGAGAGAGATGACCAAGGCAACGATGCCATAACCACACCATATCCGTGTTTGCTTCACTTCCTTTCGTGCTAGTAGCTTGACCCAACAATTGAGTTTCTGCAGCAGTTAGATCAAGATAATGCAACTTTCCTTGTTTAATACCATAGCCTATAATCTGTTGTCTCATGATATCCTTCAATAAACAATAATTAGGCCAAAATTTCATAGTGCAATTCATTGATTCAGTGACTTGGCTAACAGATAAAAGACTAGAAGAGAGAGAAGGAACAACAAGCACAGTATCAAAGGTAAGAGAACTAGACACAGGTATTGATCCTTCATGGGTAACAGGTGCAACTCCCCTATTAGCAGTGAATATATGTGGTTGGGTTGAAGGTCAAACATATGTAAGGTGGTTGGAATCATTTGTCATATGGTCGGTCGCACCTGTATCAATAATCCACGTCTTATCCATAGCAAGGCATGGGTTTGACATACCAGACTTATCTTCGATGGCAGCATGAGCTGCGGTTGTAGTTGAGGGAAGTGTGTCTTCAGTTTTTGTAGTAGCAACACTGGCTTGTCCAATTTTCTTCCGAGGTTTCTTTGTGAAATCCCACCATTCAGGGTACCCGACGATTTCGTAACAACGTTGTTTTCAATGCCCATCTTCACCGCAATAAGTACATGTGTTGTTATTTGTTTTGTTACTAGAATTCTTTCCTTTTGATTGTTGAGCATGTCCGGAACGATTTCGCATTGCTAAGAGAACTGTACTATCAGACAGATTCTTAGGTTCCTCCATAGTGTGTCTTTGGTTGTGATTGTTGCGCATATATGCATAACACGATTCAAGATCAAGAGGTGGGTCTTTTTGCAAAATTTCACTTCGAGCTTGATTGAATTCTGAGTCAAGTCCTGCCATAAAAATGCGAACTCGAAGGCGAGTCATAGTTTTATGCAGAGATACAACCCCATCAACATCATCTTCTTGTGTTTTAGTGCGAGCATCAATTTCCTGAAATATGCCAATCAATTCATTGTAATATGAGGGTAAGGACAGAGGTGGCCACAGTTTCGGTTCTGTAAAGGGGGAACCGAAAACCAAACCGCCCAGGGGCGGTTCTTGGCGGTTTGGTTTCGGTTTTAGCGGTTAGGTCAGTGGTTTAGTCTGGTTTGGTCAATAATTTCGGTTTGGTTCGGTTTGATTCAAACCGGATTTTTTTTAAATGTTGTTAAAACCGCTAGTTTAGAAAGATTGAGACTTTGATTTTGGTTAAAATCGTTGGTTTAGTAGGTTAAACAATGGTTTAGAAAGGTTGAACAACTAATTTTGATTAAAACCATTGATTTATGAGGGTTGAAGCTTTGATTAACCGTAAGTTCAACCGAATAGTTCAAACCGCCGATTAACAGGCGGTTCAACGGGTTTGAAAACTCTCGAACAGGAATCAGACCATAAACCGTTGGTTTTTATTGTGCGGTTCACGGTTCCAGTCTGATTCCTATTTTAACCGGTCCGGTTTGGCGGTTTCGGTTCGAATGGCCATGTCTAGGTAAGGGTCTACCATTTTGGAGAATGGTAAAAGATCTTCGATTCAGTTCAAAAAGTTGTGTTTCATCCGAGCCATCATAAAAGGTTTTTGACATATCATCCCATATCTCTTTAGCTGTCTTAAGACGGATGAATCGTTGCATCAAAGTTGGACTAATTGAATCAATAAGCCGGCTCGACTCAGTTGTTGTCAATAAGCCAAGTTTCTGAGCAGGAGGTTTTGGTGTGGAGCCGGTAAGAAATCCAGATTTATTTCGAGCTCCAATTCGCATCTCCATGAGTTGTGACCATAGAGGGAAGTTCGTGTCATCCAAGATAATTCCAGAAGGGAAAGGGGTATTGTCTTGCAAGGTCTGAACAATAACTCAAGATTCATTAGGGACAATAGCAGAGGAACTTTGGGTCATGGTTGTAAAAGAAGAAGAAAAACACAGCTTCAATGAGATTTTTATGGGAAAAGAAATTATGAGAGGTATCTCTCTGAAACCATAAAGAAAAGACAGAGTAGGACTTTAAGATTGTAAAGAATGTCTCTTCTTTCGATATTTCTTCCCTTGATATACACCTCTTTATATAGTATACAAGATATACATAAGTTCCAAAATTTATGGAGTAAAAACAGTAATCAGAGAATCATTCCACAATTAACTCAATTACCTAAACTAATGAGATTACAGTTTCCAATAAATCCCATGATCTTAGGATAATATCCTTAGCTCACGCCAATAGACTGAACTCAAAACAGATACAATTTCTCGAACAGAGAATATAGCAGAACAGAAACATTTCACACTGTCAAGAATAAGGTCTCGCCTTAAACGAAGAACCTGCATATTACAAAATGCAAGCAAGCAACATGTGGTTAGTACAGAGCAGCTTTATTTGCATCGATGTAGTAGTCTTCTTGCCTCGTCTTCTTGCGCAAATATCTGTAATAGATGTATTGTAATATGATCTACAAAGGATGTTAAGGGGTTTACCGAATATTTTCTCATATGTAATTGAATTAATATTTGATTTAACTAGTTTTACTCCCAAACGTTGTCTCGGTATATATGCTCTTTTTTATTTTTTATAAATATTTAAGGCTAATAAAAGTTGTTTCAAATTAAAAAATATATAAAAGCATAAAAATCAATATTTAAATTTTTATAAGATTTGTTTCTATATTTGTTTATTTTTTAATAAAGAAAGTGAATATTGACCAATATATTGAATATCTTAATAAGAATTGTTCTATGTCATGCAATTAAAATGTCAAAATAATAGCTTGCCAAATGTCAAGATTATTATAAACGCGTATTCAACTTTTATATATTATATAGATACTTCAGAAAAAAGAATGATTAGCGCAAAATTAAGACTTGACCATTGATAATTAGTCGTAGGATACAAAAAAGTCGAGTGCAATGCAGACTGCAGCATCCAACAACCATGGCATGTTAGCTTTGATGCTGTCCCATTCGGTTGTTCTTACAACAATGCTGTATTCAGATGAAGAGAAAATTGTGAATCCACCCAGTATATATATATTGTGAAGAGTCTATGCATAAGTGTTTTGAGATGGAGAGAGCGTTGAACCTTAGCACATAAGTGACATTTGCAACCAATGCAAAGACGAACATGAGAGGATTCAAACCCTGCGTATAAATTAGTGATACTGGTGTCAATTACAACACTAAAGAGCCAAGGATTTGATTCTTGTAAAAGCCAAACGAAAAAAATGGAAATAGGATTAGGAATGTTAAGAGCAGTACCTCTACGCTTCCTCTTTTAATCTGGTCAAAGAAATTAATAGATTATATATTAGTAAGAGAAGAATTTGGCCAAAATATAATTAGCACAAACAACATTAATTAATGTGAAGCACGTACATTCAACCATATTTGAGGAATTCGACCGCCCATATAGATAGCAGCCATGAGCCATCCTAGCCATTGTCCAAAAGCGCTATGCTCCATTCCTCCGCCTTCCTGCATTGGAACATACACAACTTTATATATCCGCAAATATACATAGGTCTAACTGACAACATTGTAGCTTAAGTCATTGATCGTACATGTAAAAGCCTCCTATTGCTGAATCCAATATATGCTTCTGTCAATGCTTTGCTCTGTGGAGGCAAATTGACAGATGCAGCTAGAAATGTTCCGTAACCAGCCTAAAATAATGTCACATACATATATGGTTAGTCCAATCATAATGAGCACAAAACCTTGAAAAGCTGATCAGTATTCATTATATTGAAACTATGTTTCGTTGTGATCAGTACCGATCGAGGGATCGGCCTAGGCTGGCTGACAGAGTTGGCTACAGCTGGGGCTGCCTCATCGTCTGAGGATGATTCATTGCCAAATTCCATAGCCGAAGGACCACTTCTTGCTGCTCTCAAGTATGTCCGGAAAGGCGGTGTATCGCTACCAGCCATTGATCTAGCTGACCTGATCAGCAAAAATTAAAGGATCAACATTAATGATTTAATTTCACGATTATCAATTAATATGCTATGTAGGTATAGTATGCAACAAAACATAAAATAAATTAGAAATGTAACACACGTATAGTAATATTCTCTACGAGGAGAGCTGGCTCGAGGCAAGGGTTTAGGAATGGGAATGCCTGAATCTGTTGATTTGGGTTTCAATGGTTTTTGCTCATCATCAACCTAAATGTCATTAAGCATGATTAGTGGGCCTGCATTTTCAAGAATTTTAAAAGAAATAAGAGTATAATATATACCTGTTGGTTGGCTTTGACTTGCCGGCGTTTGAGCCATTCGTACAAGTGATCGTAGTATAATCCCTGCAACACTAGTACTATAGTGCTTACTGTGTAAAGCTGCAAAAATACAAAACCAATAGAGAAATTAAAGTAATTTTAGAAAAGGATTGACATGAAACAGTAAATATAGATTGTTAATAACTGAAAGCATATTCCAACAAGGGCTAATTACACATTTCAAAAAAAAACAAGGGCTAATTACATAAAAATACCTTTAAAAATCAAAATTACAAAACATCTTTCTAAAAGTAAAAATTACAGATATATGTTTCAGTACATATATATAGTTGAGTTGTTTTTGAAATTATTTTTGGTTAATTTTAGTTTTTTAAAACTACAAACTAATATTTGTTTCTCTTTATGATTTGTTTTGATTTTTTGTTATTTTTCTTTTTTAGTGTCAATATTTTTTTTTGGATGAACTCTCTTTTTTTTAATGTGTTAAATTTTTTTGTTTTTCTTAATAGTACAAATTGAGTAGTTTTTTATTGTTTTTAGTTGTTTAATGGTTTTTTTTTTTCAACTTGGTGTATAAAAAATGAAGTAACAGCTTGTACAAAATATATACAAAATGAAACGGGACGTAATTATAAAAAGTATAATTTTAGGGCAACAAAGCAAATTTTGCATTTAAATAAGACATAGGTCGTAATTTTCCCTTCCACCAAAAAAGACAAAAAGTTATAGTAATTGTTCAACATTATACATCTTGAATTTTAGACCACCAATAAACTTCTTAATCAGGCCCATAAGACGAACAAAGTAGGAGGTTTATAATGTAAATAAACGTAAACCTAGAGAGCAATCAAGAACAAATTGAAGTGCACTCACCAGAGCAGTATACAACTGTGTAGGCAGCTGCAACCACCAAAATAAAACAGGAAAAATAAAGTCAATTAGTGGTTTGTTTCTCATCTGCAATGGCTTTATAACTGGAACAAAATAAAAATAATGATAATGCAGAAGCTGACATGCGCCATTAAAGAGACAGTGTTTAGATTAATTAAACCCACAAACACAAGAATCCAATTGAAAACCGGACCAGTGCAATCTTTTGTGTGACTCTAGTGGGTTCTGTCTCATCACCACTCACCGTTGCTGGTTCCATCACACAGCCCACCAAATTGAACACATCTCTGCAAATCAAAACAATAATAATCACTACTCAAATCTGATTGTAACCAAAAAAAATATTTGCTTTTTGCAAATTACTGCAGATTCGGATTGCATAATGGATTGAATATTGAGAAAATAGTCTTTTTAATAGAATATACTACTGTTCTGAATTAACAAAAAAGAAAAGAGTGAGCACGTGTGTTTTCTATTAATTAACAAGAAAAAAGAATATTATCCTTGTAGAGGTGTAAAAAGAAGTGATAAGATAGAGAAAGAAAAGAAAAAGTGAGTGCATGTGAGATACCCGGCAACCCAAGTGAGAAGGAAAGCGAGGGAGACGCCATGGCTGGACTTGGTTTGGAAGTTGGTGATGATCTGAGGTATTTCAGCGACACCCCAACAGAGTAGACTAACGATTCCAAATCCAAAGGAGAAATCGTCTCTTAGATTGCAGAGACAGTCTTTGAAATACTTCTGCACCCACCGGACACATGGTTTCTGTTCCTTAACGCAGTACGTTAGAGACATGCCTAGCCACCTCTCTCTCTATAACTTCTCTCTCTTTCTCTCTGTGCTCATAAAATGAGTGTTTAAAGGGGTTTATGACATAGGGTGTTGCAATTGCACACATGACACTAGTCACAAAATTATATATCCTCTATATATTTCATAATTATTTAGTTTCTTTTTATAAGCGAGTTTATTTATGCTGATTAAAAATTATACTTTTAACTTTTTAATAAGTGGATTTAACTTTAGTGTCAATATAAAAATTTTAAATTTTAATTATAATAAAATTAAAAAAACCTTTACTATTTTAAAAATAAATTATTTTTAAATTATATATATATCAAAAAATTACTCATATATATGATAATTTTAATTAATTTTGTTGCTAAATCGTAGTTGAACAGGTCTTTAAACTAGAAAAGAAAAGAAGTGAATTTTTTAAGGAATATTACTTAATTAAATTTTAAAATGAAGTCAAATCGACACAAAAACTGTGAGAGGATCATTCAAGAGAATTTTCTTTTTACAAAAACAATATATATTGCAAATATTTTATTGTGAAGGGAAGTAACGGTTAAATTATGCGATAAATGTAAAATGCCGTACGCGCATATTCTTAGTGTGTAAAAATTGTGGCAAGGATATTCGTGTGGCAGAGTTTTTTTTATGCTTCTCCAGATATGCAAGAGCCAAAGTTACGTTAACTTATTGACGGTTCATAATTTTCACAGAAACAGGAAAAGGATGAGAAATATGTAACACAGACAAAGAAGATGACAACATCGTAGTGACATTAATGTTGTTCTGACCTCTTGCACATTAATAACAATGTGACAACACTATTCTATACGGATGCTCACAAACTATTTTTTTTTTCCGCACGTAATTTATTTTGGTTCGAGTTTTAGTTTTGTTAATTGTGACCAAAAGTTGATTTTGGATTCCAACTATCTTTTTTTTTTCGAGAATAAAATACATATAAAACCATATAGCAAAACCAAAGCATTCTCATATATACATATATGTATGGGAATGAGAGGGTCCATCTATCAAAAATTCCCAACAAGGTGAAGTTAGAACATATATTGTCAGGTAAAACGAAAGAATAATGTGGAATAACGGAAGAGAACAATCACACAAGAACACAGAATGGTAAAACAAAAGAATAACGCGGAATAACAGAAGAGAACAATCACACAAGAACACAGAATTTACGTTGTTCGATCAATTTGATTTACGTCTACAGATAGAGAGAGCGAAAAATTCTGTTATTCACTTTGAAAGTTGGCCAAAAAGTTATAAGAGTTTTTCAAGCCACCTATTTATGTATTTACAATGAATCCAAACCAAAATAAGTCATCTCAAACTCTAAAAGACTTCTTAAACCCGTCAAACACGAAGACACGAGCAAGGAGAATAAGTCAAGGTCGGACGCAATCAAGACACGGAGAGAAACGAAAGTACGTGTGTCAAGACGCACAACTTTTCTGTTATGCAGTGTGGGACACGGCCGTATCTTTTCAATTTTCAGGCCACCTTCGAGGCAAATTAACACAAGGACAACTTTCTTCATTACACAGACCATAATCTGTCCATGTCCTTCCAGTTTAGTTGTAATGTGATTAATTCAACCCCCATATCATTCTTCTCATTTCCAATCCGTCCCAAATCATGTTTGCTTTATCAAATATCACATGACTTCAACATTTTTTAAAAAAATACAATTCAATCTCAATATATATATATATATATATATATGTTCTGCAAATTTGTTTAGACTGAAAAAGAAAAAAAAAAAGAAACAAACAAAAGTTCTATGATTATTATTTTGTAATTATTATTATTTTTTATTAAAAAAGAGTCGAAAAAATATATTTTTATTGAGTATTATTGTACAGCGTTACTTTGTAATTATTACTCCTTACTTTACCTAACCTGCTATATATCGCGTCCGTTGCACCATGCCTTCGTTACCTTGGATCAAATTAAGGCATATATGCTTTGTGTTTCACTTTCTGCAACTTGCACTCTATATAGTCCAAAGAAAATTGGCTTTATAATAATAATTAATTGGTTCATTGATCGAATAGATCCCTTTATTTAATTATTCTTTGAATTTAAGACCTAATCATCATATCCTTTTTTGCTATATTTTATTTGATTCGAGATAACCCCCATTTTCAATTCTGTCAAGAAGATGGGATTGCAGTACTGAATTTTGGCTCTCTTCTTGTTCTTTGGAAAACTTATTGTCATCTAGCGGTGTGTTGTCATTGTGTTGATGAAAAGAAAGATTAATTGATCTTGTTTGGAAGAAGTATATTTTATTATATCTCAGCGGTCTCAAATTGAAAGTTCATTGAAATCGTGCGTAACCGTTAATTTTAACTAGGTGGAGAAGTACTTTTTATGATTCAATATCCAAAACAATGCTCTAACTTGCACAGAAATCTAATAATCAAGCGCAACAATTCACCTCCTAGCTAGTTTACGACAAAGTGAATCCTATCGCCAACAGACAGCTTGAACATGATCTAGATATAGCGCTCTACCTCACGCTCAACTTTTTATTCATTTATAGAAGAGTGACATCCATAAAATGTTTCGTCCATTCCATAAAAAGAAACCCCTCTGAACAAACCCGATATAACGGCTATATTCATCTTATAGAAGACTGTCGAAACTTCAAAATGATGCTACAACACAGAAACAACCCCTCATATATGTATTAGTTTCATTTGAACTTTTCCACGATATCTTCCAGGTTCATGCTCCAAATCAACAACCGTAATTTCTATTTATCACAAAGAAAAAAAAAGTAACCTATAAAAAAAAAGTAATTTCAAAAAAAAAGAAAAAAAAGTAATTTCTTTTATACTCATCCAGATTTCCCACTTAATGTGACAAGTGTTTTTTTTGAAGTATTTTTTATATTTATAAAGAGTGAACAATTATTTTTAAAAATTATTCATGCTTCCAATAAAGTACTTTTTAATGTTTAAATCTGTCTTTTTAATTGATGAAATTCGCTTAAGATTGGTATGCTTATCATCAAATTTGTTGTGCTATATATGAATCTCACATTGATTAAGATTTAAAGTCAATATTTAGCTTATAAGCATTTTCTTTTTTAACATATTGCAGGATTGAATCTCAAAGCGAATAATACATCTGTAGAGCAAGTTTAAAGATTGTTAAAGAAAATATATGATCCACAATGGTGCTGAAATGAATCAAACACACGATGAGGTCTACCGTGAAACTTATTTAAAGCCTCTTAGTCTCAATCAGAACATCAATATTATGTTATGATAAAAAGAATTAAATTAATGTTGGAAAAAACGATCCGTCCATGACGAGTGAACCGGGACGATAGACTGATACTAATTGGCGAGCTCAATTGAGATGGACCCATAAGCCCATATGTTAAGTCCATTGGGTCCAAGCCCATTTAAGGGCTTATAAATATAAATGAAGAGGAAAAGAAAAAAAAAAAAGAGGGAGGGAGGGAGGGAGGGAGAAAAAGTTTCTCCCCTCCCTCATCCTTCCCTCCATCTTCCTTTCTCTCTCCTTCCTCCACTTGATCATTATCCGTCGATGGTCTTGATCCATGGTGGCATCTAAGTTGCGAAACAAACGAGCACTCTCGTCGACAATTCGACCTTGGTTTGCTTGCGAGACCAACATCGAACCGATCCTGACCTTTGTCTTTCGCTGCTGGTTGAATTGCACCTCCACTGGAATCGAGATAGGTAACTCGAACTTACTATTATATACTGTTTATTTGTTAAACCGGTAACTAGATTCTTCCAGTGGTATCAGAGCGGAGAATGAATTTTGGATTATGATTCAAAATTCTTATTGGTCTCTGTCTATAATATTTACCGTGAATTTCTTGAATTCAACTTTTTGTTCCAAACGTCGTTTTTGATTCAAGTCCGTCCAGAGCCGAAAACTGAAAGTTGAATTTTTGAAATTCTGATAAACGATTTGAGATCAGCGACATAAAAAACATTAGTTGACCAAGTTTCGTTGCGAAATTCTATCTGGAAGGTCGTCAAATCGACAAAAACCCGATAAAAAATACTAAGTCAGAAGTTTACAGATGAATTTTTTATCTGATAAGAACGGTGATGTGGCAAATTCTGATTCGTCCACACGGCCCATTCAGAACGCGACACTTGGCGGAGGTATAATTCGGTCAAAATTGACCAAAATGTGGACCGATCTTAGATTGTCATGTGTCACCTGCGGACCATGTGAACCGATTGTCGGCAACCAATCACTGTTCGACAAGTGTCATATGTGACACGTGGACTAATCAGTAGTCGACATGTGGCAGAAGCTTCTAAAGAAATTCTAGATAGACACGCCACATGGACTAATGAGAATCTAACACGTGTCATTATCGTCACATGGCATTTACGTCACTACGGCACGTGGCACTACAACCACGTGTCACACACGTCACGATGACGCGTGCCATCCACGTCATCATATTTTGGACTAATGAAATTGTGACACATGTCAGAATGACACTTGTCTCCACGCGACTGCGACACGTGGTGACATTCTGAGTCGCTCGTGTCTTGCACGCTGGGCGCATGGGATGTACATGTGGCGCAGGTCGGTGAGTGACAAGTGTGTCGACCTCCAAATTTTGTAAATTTTATGCAGAATTAAAATTTGGATTTTTCTGAAATTTTTGACATATTTTTCACAATTATTTGAGTTTCAAAACTATTTTTTTCCAAATTTTTGAATATTAAAAGTGGTTTAAAATTGTGAAAAATGAGTTTTCTGCCAAGAATTATTTTGAAAATTAGTTTTCAAAATAATTGATTTTAAAAACATGCAAATATGGTTCTCATTTAAATAATTGAAATGATATTTCAATTATTTGGAGAATACACTAGTGCGTATATACTCATTTTATTTGTAATTTATTACGAATATGCGAATGAGGTAAAACCATGTTGCATCGAAGGAAGTGTGAATGAGGTAAAAATTTGCACAACTCCCAAAAACGAGTATTTTGGAATTGTGGTGGTTGTA
>CAODLS010239875.1:0-11886 GCA_948243855.1 Flueggea neowawraea
AAGAGCCCTCACCATCACAATCAATGCAATTTAGAAGAATTTCTCCAGCTCCCAGCTCTTCAACTGCTTTTGCAAGTTCATAAGCTCCAATAGGCCGACCTTCTCGACCACCATTAACCTTTAGGAAAAGAAAGTGCACAAGGATGTTAGGCCTTCTACATATACAGCCTAGAGACATGTATAGAGATAAAAACATCATAGAAGTTCATGACCCTATGGAAATAAATAACTAATGTCCAAAATCCATGTCTGTGGTGAGAAATATCTATTTATGCATGTCACACTCGTTTCTAAGCCCCCTTGTTCTCTTCATTACTTGGTGCCAAAGCCCTACGCACATGCAATATATTTTTTACATAAGGCCCTTCAACTACACTAGCAGGCATTTGAAAAAAACATTGGAAAGAGTCCGGTGCCTATGAGGCGCATGATTCTCTACTGCGTTCTCTCCTTTAATCGATTCGCACCTTTATCCTAGTCACTCTCTTATGCAAGGAATTGGATTAATCTTAGAGATAAACGTGTCTCGGAGATTGTCCTCAATCTCCTGAGATTTAATTGCAAAGCTAGCTTCTAATTAGCTTTAGAAAAAAATAAAATTGACAGATAGCTATGGAGAATAATTCAAAATTAATTACATCCAGAACAAAGAAAGTAAGGCTTACCGTGCATTGATACCAGGCATATTTTTCTCCATTTGGGCCTGAAACAATATTTAAAACCTTTTCAACATTCCTTGCGCCATCAGATTCAAAATTAAATATCCAGAGCACATTACCTGGTGTAGATACTTTTATGGCCTTGAACTCCACATCACTAGGACTATTCAGGTACACTCTACGAGGATCAATACTTATGACCACCGCCTGAATATCAGTGCAACTCATGTATTAGACAAAAAAAATGATATACCTAACAAGATTTAACAATGTCTACTAAGCATACTAGGATAAACCAAGCTAGCATTACAATAGCAATTGTCACATTGGTTATTGCTTAAATGCTCTGAGGAAGCCAGAAATCAGTTAATTATCATCTCTCCATGCAGCAAAGAACACTTTCATATCTATTTGTCACAATTGCATTCTCTATGAAATTATACTCCTAGGATCATGAGTGAGCAATTTTTCTCTGTTTTTCTCATAGGTAAAAATAATTGTTTAATTCCACATTCTAAGGGGACTATTAAGAAGATACCAAATGTGTACTTAAAAAAATACGAAGAGGCATATAAACATGCATGCTCAAAACATAATAAGCTTTTACCTGGTTTCCATAAACTCTAGATATCTGTTCTATGCTGCTCTTTCCGGTCTTCACCTACGGCAGTAGAAAACGACTTAGAAGGCTCGCAGGCTGGCTTGCATCCAGGGATCAACCTAAATGCATAAAAAGATTAAAAGAACTGCATACTTTAGTTCTTAAATATTCTTCAGCAGTATATACTGCGTCACTTCCAATAGAAATTTTATCAGCTCCAGACCTGAAATATTCTGAAGCAACTTCCAAGCTAGAATAGTACCTGAATGAACAAATGATCTGATTAAATATTCACATGACATAGTAATCATTAAGGTCAATTCAAAAATTGATATTCCAAAAATTGTGAAATTGAGTAAACACAAGGAAACTGAAAATTAAAATGTCAAAACTATGATCGATCTATCATAAAACAAGACGTATCATACCTTCCATTTCCATCTGTAAAGTCTCTAATTCCACCACCAACAGTCAATGGTACAAAAACATTTTCTGAAGTGTATCTCAAAACCTTGAAAGCATGGCAATATGCAAAAGTTAGACTATGAAACGTTCCACTATAATAGAAGCTGCCAACAACATATCTCCTAGTTTACATGACAAGGATTTGAAATTGCAAAATCCAACCTGTAACATAGGCAAATCACCTAAGGGGAAGTCACGGAAGCCAGTAATATTCAAGAAGCTGATCTGGATTCAAAAGTAAGATTTAAGCAAACTGTCTTAACCTGTTCAAGTACAACAGAAATAAATCCGAAACCCATATATTAGTGCACCTCATCAGCCCCATCTTTGTAGTACTGCCCAGCAAGTTCCACTGGCTTGCCAAGGTTTCTGACCTACAACAATAAATAGAAAACCCTTATCATTTGCTTCCAGCTAAATATAGGAATGAGGTCTAGTGACAATATATTCTTAGAAATTTTCCTGAGTAGAACATAAATCTATTTGCAGCAAAATAACCACTTCAAGAAATGAAGCTTCAAAATCAAAATGTATAAAAGCCATCCATTACTAGTCACTATCAAAAGCAATTAATCATCAATCAACATTCATGTCACCATACTGAATGGCTCAGCAAACAATAAGGTAATTAAAAAGGGAAACAGAAAATCTGAAGGTGCCAAAAATATATGCATATGGATGTGACAGAATCATTCCAACCAACAATCCTTGCTCCTCATCATTTTTGCTTGCATGTTATTCAACTTTACTTTGATACATGGGTTCCAGATTTACGCAAACTCCTAGAGAGCACTTAATTAATTCACACGTCCAAATAATTTATCTACATGTTCAGAAGAATAATTATCTTCGACTATGTCATACCTCTTTCTCTTCTGTCTGTTCTCTTACATCATATTGATCACCTTTGGTGACAACAAGGTCTCTTTTATCATTTGCTCTGACATCAAGACAAGCAATTACCTGGAATTAAAACAGTTGTTCATGTATAATTATATACACGATATCAACACAGTCTTCATAATCCAATGAAAAAACATACTAATTAAAGGCACAACTTTAAGCAAAAGTAGGTTGAACAACTGTTACCCTCTTTGCAAGTTTTGATGCCTTCCCTTCAGCGGGCTTCTGTCTTCATATGAAGTTTTCATCTCATTAGATTTTTCATCAACCAAGTGGATGAACACAGAAAATCGTTTATTCAAGAGTTATTGAGGCTACCTTTGTCAAACAGGAATGTGGGAGCAGAAACCTTCTCAATATTGAAAGACCAACATCTGTAACATGCTAATACTATCAATACCAAGGAGATTAGTTTAAACAAAAATGCTACAAATCTACTACGAAATCAGGGAGAACTAACCTTTATATCTCAACAGACAATATAGCAGTATATTTTCCAGAAATTAACCACAAATCCAAAAAGTGCAAGGAAAGAAGTTTCCAATAGTAAATTTTTTAAAAGAGTTTTGACAAGTGATGGAGACAGCTGCAATGTTCTGATTGTTTATAATGCTTGGATGAAATTTGTATAATCCAATAGTCCTAATTGAAAACTATAAAATGAGAAAGGGAGAGTAAGCGCTTGCCTCCACTCTTCTCAGGATGGAACTGAACTGCATGCACATTTCCTCTTCTAATAGATGCTATAAAATTGTCACCATAACTGCAGGTAGAGGAAACCCATTCTTTATTTTCATTTGACTACAAAAGAATATTAAACAAGTTAGGCAAACTTATCAGAAAATGAACCTAATTACATAAATAGAAAATAACAAAGAAGTACTCACCGGCATGGCACGGTAAGAGTGAACAAAATATACATGGCGGTTTCCAATATCATCCAAAATTCCAGAATCTTTTGAAATTTGCAAAGCATTCCAGCCAATATGTGGTACTCTAAAACCATTTGATGAGTCAAAACGTCCCACCACACCAGGGATCACACCAAGACCATTCACTGAGACATATGTACAACAGTGAATACCAGCAGAGAGAAGAAAAACAGAGAGGAAAACCACTTTTACTTCTACAAGTATAAATGGAAAACCATAACAGCCAATTTTCCAAATAACTCAAAGCTATTATGTACATGTAGCAAAATAAATTCTAGTTTTTCCTTCACATTCTATTTAATTTACTTTTTGCAAAAGCCCTCTCTAAATACATTGCATTGGTGATATTCTAACATTGTGGATGCCCCATCTTCTGTGTTTTGTGTTTAACAAAAGAATTTTCTTTTCTTTGATATAGCTCAGCGATGTAGTAAAGGATGTAAGAAAGCCATCAACATCGCAATCCAAATAATTGTACTAAAGAAAATCAATTACATTGACATAATTCTAATATTTAAGCATTCAAGTAAGCAACCATGAAAAAATTGAAGAAATCAAAAACTTGCCTGGACCATTCTCATCACTAGACTCAAAGAGTAGCTGAAGTCCAAGACAAATGCCTAAAAATGGACGATCTTTCTCAATGTAGGCACATAATGCTTCACCCATCCTACCAATAACAAATATCCAGAAATCAGGATACAACAACAAAAATCATTTCTTATTGATCAATTATCCATACCTTCACCACAATTAACTTTATAAGACCTCAAAATTCATATTCGCCAAAAAATTCAAGAACTACAGACCGAACCATGATTACAAAACTAAACTAAACACATTTAAAAAGAAAGACAGAACTTCCAAATTCCTTTCTGAACAGAAATTCCATACCCAGTTTTGTTAAGCACATCCATGGCCGGTACAAACGCCCCAACTCCAGGGAAGATAAGATGTTCCGCATTTAAAATGTCTGCTGGAGTTTGCACCTACATTTTGTTTAATTCAACTTACTTCACCGTCACATACACATAACCGTACATCGATAACATTAGAAGAGATAGAAAAATATTACGTCTTTAATTTCAAATCCAAGAAGCCGAATTGCGTTCCTGACGCTTCTGACATTGCCAGCTCCATAGTCAAGCAAGGTCACCACTGTAAAATCAAACCAAAAGCAATTCAGTACATACAAATAAAGATAATAAATTTCACATTATACCAATGAAACGCTTGTAACGTATTTAACCAAAAATAAATTTACTTTCACATTTGACACACACACACACACACACACAGAGTGAGGGAGAGAGAGAGAGAGACCAGAGTCGATAGAGGAGGCGCGCAGAGTGAGGAGTCTGGGAGCTCTGAGCTTCGAAGAGAGACCAGTTTTGTGGAAGTTCTTCGGGAGAGAGAGAAGTGAATATGAAGAAGATGACGAAAAAGATTGAAGCTTTGGAGAGGGACACGGTGGAGGACGAGGAGAAGAAGCAAATGGCGCCGCCGCCGCAGCCTCCATTGTAGCTCTGAGAGAGTCCTGAACTCACAACAGAGTCTACAATGAGACCACTTCTCTCTTTTGGTGATCAAAATGTTCTCTTTTCTTTTTTGGCAAATTAAAAATAGATCCCTAATATTTTATTTATTTTTCAAAGGTCCCTATATGTTCAGAATTATCCTATTTGATCCCCTAAGGTAGCCTCCGTCATTTGACTTAAAATGGACACGTCAGCCCAGCTGAGGTCAAACAAATTTCAGACAGATATATACAAACAGCAAACTGAGGTCGCAGGTTATCCAATTCTCGTACAAAACGTGAACTTACGTTTCCCACCACCAAAGACAACATTTCTTCGCTTCTGCGATCATGGAAAGTATATATCTTACCTAGCTTAAACTGCAATTCTTCAACAAAAAAAAGACAGTTCTAACTATAAAAACTACGTTAAAATAGGTTGATACAGAACCATCTTTGCACTTCATCTCCAAATCCAAATTGAAACAAAAACGACGAAAATTACAGACATGATGATGATTAATCTATTATATACAGTTGTCTTCACAGAAATGACAGTGATCGTGACTCTTTTGTTCGGGACCCCTTTAAGGACGCTGGTTATGATGGGAATTGACCTTTTGAAGCGTGGGAAGGGTCCTTTGGTGGCGAAAACTGTGGCTGCGACAATTCTTGTTGTGTTTGTTGCTATTTTCTATACTGTTAAGACTGTTTATCGACGGTTAATAGAGACTGGCATGACAAGCCCAACCGATGAGGTTATTTTGGCTGGGCAACTCTTGGAGGCAACTCTTATGGGTAACAATTACATTCACCATTAGCTCATCTTGTTAACAGAATATACACTATATATTTTAACATTGAATATTTAAAAAAAACACAAATATCTATATCCGAACATTTTTACCTATAATTTTTTGTAAGAATTTTAAAAAGACTAGGCAATCAATTTCTCTCATCAATTACTTATTAAAAATAAAATTCTCTTTTTTTTAAGCATAAAATTTCTCTATTTAGTTTAATACACATATACCAATGGATTTGTAGGTTATTGATTCTGGAGACAATTCTAACATTAAGGGTTCGAACTAGTGAGAGCAAATAAAATGAATTATAAAAAAAAATAATACACATATACATAAACGACCATCACACGCCGTGGACGATATGTGCTTTATGTATGACAACCAAAAGAGACGACAGAAAGCTAAATAAGCGGTTATATTTGCAGTCTATTTTGAAACATATTGTCTACAACGATCACCTGTCGTTCTGTATAAAAGTTGATGTCTGGTCACAATTCAGCTCTTAATTCATCTGTTACAAAATGAATATAAACCAGCAAATATATCACTTTAATTTCTTTTGTTTATTCGGAAAATAATCGAGAAATTAGAGTCGTTTTTTTATACATTGGACCAATGGGAATCCAACCTTACATTATAGCGTTGAAAATAAATCTAATATCTCTATACGTTTCAAGTCTAGTGGTGAAAACTAGAGCAAAATTTTCACACAAAAAAAAATCTATATTTTGATTGAGTTGTATGAATTTTTCAGGGTTTTCTCTATTCCTTGCATTGATGATAGACAGGCTACACGACAACATTAAAGAACTTCATAATGTAAGGCAGGAGTTGGAATACTTGAAGAGATCAAATCAAGGTTATGTTGACAAGAAAACCTTGAGAATGGAGACTATTGAAGATTCAAAATTAATCAAGAAACAGGAATCGAGAAAATCAAAGGATGCAAAAGCCCTTTCTCTCCTTGATTAGTCATTGCATTACATTACATTACATGCTAATACCTCCAAGTTTAGAGCTTCTAATCAATGTTGCCTCTGAATCCTAAACAATTCAATAAAGAAATGCGATAAATCCAATTAGATAATTGTTCTCATTTCTATTCGCATAATTTAGATTGACAAAAAAATATTATTCGAATTTGATTAATCTATCTAACATCACTTTCAGTGAAGGAAAATCTAAGAATAAAAGAAACTCTAAAAAGTAAATTGAATTTTACACAGTAGTTAAATCGGCTTCCCCAAGTAAAAAAGAAAACAAATCGGCTTCTAATGCGTAACAATAAGAATTGCAGAAGAATGAGCAGTTCCCTAATATCAAATTTGACGCAAGATAGGAAGATCGAGTGAGTTAACAAATGAACAACTTGATTTGCAGACCTCTTAACAAAGACTTAACCGTCTATTTACTCTTGAAAGTAGTAAGACGAATCTTTGTCAAATAATATTGAAGATTAGTGGATCAATACAATAATAATAATGTAAAGATTGAAAATTACAAACTTTTAGTTCTAATCGCAAATCTAGGGTCCAAACTGGGTGGCTCAAAGTTCTGGAACCAAAACTAACTCTAAAAGGACTACCCGTCGACATGGAGCAAGTTGCAGAACTGGGAATACAAATAGAAGAGATAAAAGAACCAGTTGACTCTTAAAAGCAGAAAGAGTCATCATTGACTTTCATTTTCATTATTATATCTTTGAATCAATCTAATGAAAGTCTTCTCTGTTCACACAAAAGGTCAACCAAATGCCATAGATAACATTAGAAGAGAAAGAAAAATATTACATCTTTAATTTGAAATCCAAGATGCCGAATTGCGTTCCTGGCGCTTCTGACATTGCCAGCTCCATAGTCAAGCAAGGTCACCGCTGCAAAATCAGACCAAAAGCAATTGAGTACATACAAATAGAGATACTATTATTTACAGCTGTTTTCACAGAAATGACAGGAACGCTGGTTATGATGGGAATAGATCTTTTGAAGCGTGAAAAGGGTCCGGTGGCGAAAACTGTGGCTGCGACAATTCTTGTTGTGTTTATTGATATTTTCTATACTGTTATGGCTGTTTATCGACGGTCCATGGAGGCTGGCATGACAAGCCCAACCAATGAGGTATTTTGGCTGAGCAACTCTTGGAGGCATCTCTTATGGGTAACAATTACATTCGCCATTAGCTCATCTTGTTAGCATTAATATACAATACACATATGCATAAATGACCGTCACCAGCCTGTGGACGACATGTCCTTTATGTAGACAACTTCTCGCTAGATATGCATGACAACTAAATTAAAGAGACGACAAAAAGCTAAATAAGCGGTATGCAGTCTATTCTGAAACATGTTGTCTACAACGAAGTCGTTTTTTTATACGCTAGGACCAATGGGAATCCAACCTTACATTATAACGCTGAAAATGAATCTGATATCTCTATAGGTTTCAAGTCTAATGGTGAAAATTAGAGCAAAATGCTCACACAAAAAGTCTCTACTTTGATTCAGTTCTCTGAATTTTGCAGGGTTTTCTCTATTCCTTGCATTGATGATAGACAGGCTACACTACTACAGTAAAGAACTTCATAATGTAAGGAAGGAGTTGGAAGACTTGAAGAGATTAAATCAAAATTACGTTGACAAGAAAACCTTGAGAATGGAGAATATTGAAGATTCAGAATTAATCAAGAAACAGGAATCTAACTACCAGAGAAAATCAAAGGATGCAAAAGCCCCTACTCCCCTTGAACCCATGTAGTAGTCATTGCATTACATTACGTACCTCCAAGTTTAGAGCTTCTAATCAATGTTGCCTCTGAATCATAAAAATTCAATAAAGAAATGTGATAAATCCAATTAAAATAACTGTTCTCATTTCCATGCACATAACTTAGATTTACAAAAATAAATATATTATTCGAGTATGAAAATCTAAGAATAAAAGAAACTCTAAAAGGCAAATTGAATTTTACATAGTAGTCAAATCGGCTTCCCCAAGTAAAAAAGAAAAAAAAAAGTTGGCTTCTAATGCGAAACAATAAGAATTGCAGAAGAATGAGAAGTTCTCCTAATATTCAATTTGACACAAGACAAGAAGATCGAGTGAGTTAACAAATGAACAACTTAATTTGCAGATCTCCTAACGAAGACCTAACCGCCTATTTACTATTGAAAATAATAAGATGAATCTTTGTCAATTAATTTTGAAGATTAGTGGATCAATACAATAATAATGTAATTAAAGATTGAAATTTTCAAACTTTTAGTTCTAATCACAAATCTAGGGTCCAAACTGGGTGGCGCAATGTTCTGGAACCAAAACGAACTCGAAAAGGACTAGCCGTCGACATGGAGCAAGTTGCAGGACTGGGAATACAAATAAAAGAGATGGAGGTTAAAAGAACCAGTTGACTTTGCCCAGTTGACATTTAAAAGGATAAGAGTGATCATTGACTTTCATTTTCATTATTATATCTTTGAATCAATCTAATGAAAGTCTTCTCTGTTCACACACAAGGTCAACCAAATGCCATGATTCACCCAATTTTGTAAAGCAAGTTCGAAATTTCAAAGTCGTGAATCATGACGGAAACTTTCGGTATAGCGCAGAAATTTTGGTGTCGGCCGGACATCTATGATCACATGCAGTTTGCTGGACAAAACGTTCGAGTGTTTTTTATTATAAATCATTTTATTTTCTTCCATATTAAACCTGCTACTTTCAATGAGCTACAAGCGCATTGATAAACTGTAGTTGAGTATGTGCATTGTCAATTTAATATTAAGATGAATTTGTCTTTGAAAAACAAAAATGTATGAACTACTAAGAGTTGTTGTGAATATTACAAACTCTTATAGTTAAAGACTCTTAATCAGAAGTTTTAAATTTGAATACTCTAAGATTCTATGTAGCTCCAATGTAAATTAATCAGATATTATATATGAATATCGGATAATTTAAAGAATCGAGCAATAAACAGAATAAAAGAATGGAAATTGGATTTGAACGAGGTAAAAGAATTGTCATTATTTCTAATTGAATAATAGATAAGTTAATTTAAAAAAAACGAAGATGCATGCCAGGAACAAGAGGCAAAAGAATTGCTCAATAAACACAACGGAAGAATGGAAATTCGATTCAAATGGGGTAAAAGAATTGTCATTTCTCAAAAGTGAGACATTTTGATACAAAATTGTTTCCTAGACTAGTACTAACACTACTGCTAATGCCGAAACAGAAACTCAAAATCAAATCCTATCCAAAATTTGAGCTTTCAATCTCTTGTTGATAATTAGTGATTGAATCCACCCCAAAAACTTCAGTCACAACCAAGTCTTCATTCACCGAATTGACATTTTGTTCCAAACCGTTCTTGATTTCTTCAACATCAATGCTTCTAACTGTAATCCAATCCTTCTCATAACTCCAGTTAGGCACATATGAAACTTATCCGACCAAGTTCTTGAACCTGTCGGCCGGAGAATTCAAGAAACCACGGTGTTCATATGTCAAATTCTGAGGAGTTTCAACTCCATCCATGGAATCCCAAAACCCATGATCAAGCACACAACTCGGACTACAATTCATGTTAAATTCACAAACTTCCACTGAAGATAGATCAAACCCATCAATAAATTCATGACCAAGTAACTCTTTAACCGTCGACCGCTCTTTCGGGTCTCTCATCAAACACTTCTTCAAGAAATCCGTGGCAGTCTCCGATAACCAACCTGGAATCTCCGGCACTTCATCGGAAAATCCGATTCTGAACAAAGCAGAAACAGGGTTTTCAAGCTCCGCCTTCCATGGCTGATACCCACTCGCCATTTCAATGACCGTACACCCCGCACCCACACATCCGCCGCAAACTCTTGCTCCTCTCCGCGGGCAACCTCCGGTGCCATGAATGCCGGTGTACCGGAAAATGTTCAATTTCCATTTTTACCATCTTTAACATTCTTTGGCATCCGAAATCCGCAATCTTTACTTCTCCTCATGATTTACAAGAACATTCTGGCTCTTTGGCACGCTCGGTGCGTGTGAGCGCGTGGTATAGACACGTGGCATGTGACACATGTTCTGACCTCTAAATTTTGTAAAATTTTCAGAATAATTAAAATTTGGATTTTTTTAGAATTTTTGACATATTTTTCATAATTTTTTGAATTTCAAAACTATTTTTTTCAAAATTTTTAAATATTAAAAGTGGTTTAAAAATTATGAAAAATGTGTTTTCTGCCGAGAATTATTTTTGAAAATTAGTTTTTAAAGTAATTGATTTTAAAAACATGCAAATATGATTTTTATTTAGATAATTGAAATGATATTTTAATTATTTAAGGAATACGCGAGTGAGTATATACCTGTTTTATTTATAATTTATTACAAATATACAAATGAGGTAAAATCATGTTGCATCGAAGGAAGTGCGAATTAAGGGAGAATTTGCACGACTCCCTAAATACTCATTTTGGGATTGTGAAAGTTGTAAAGAGAAGAAAATAATTGTGCATAAGTGATGAAGGTTTGCTTACTTCATAAGAAATTATGATTCTTATCACCAATATTGGTTAAATGTATTAGTCCATACTAGAATTTCATAGAAACATAATTCTCTAAGTATCGTGGAAAGATACTTGGAGATTCTAGAAAATAAAAACGTTTTGACATTGGTATGTCCAATATTAAATTATAATCGCGAAGAAAGATCATGAGAAGTGATAGATTCACTTTATGGTCATTTGATTTATAGAATTCTTTGAAAAGTTGGTACAACCACTTTTGAATTCTGTTCTAACATATTTGATTGTGGTCTATTATGTATCCAAATTGGCAGGTATAAGTTTAGTGTTATATGGGTTTAGAATTATATTGGGGATATTTAAACATTATTCGTGTGTTAATGCTGACCAATGTTAATGTACATGTATTAACATTGAAATTGATTGTTTGAATATCATGTTGGTTCAATAAATGATATTGATTTCATTTATTATTTTTTTTGG
>CAODLS010239939.1:0-13916 GCA_948243855.1 Flueggea neowawraea
TATATATATATATTGGGACTATAATAGAGTGTACAAAGTAGTATTGTGAACTCAGCCACTAGACAAAACAGAGCATGTATCTAGCTGGATACACGGCTACCACTTTACCCCGGCAACTAGAGTCTTCACAGAGCATTGATATATCAAAGGTTACGTACCCCATAACTAGGTGTCCCAGATCACAATATATTATTTACGATAATATAACAGACAATCATGCCGAACAGATCTCTACATTTTCAGAAAACATATATATATATATACCAATATATATTAACAGAGTAAAATGTTGGTTATTACAAACCACATAAGTCCGATTAATAATTAGTCAAATAATTATTAGTCAGATTTCATATCATATCCCGACACAATAAAAACAATACAAGTAGAAAGACACAGTCTATGTGTCTAAAGTTGTCATTTCACTCATCTGGAATATGAAGTAAAGGATCCATTCAGGCACTACTGGTAGGTGGCTGGTCATGCTAGTAGGAACAGGAAGTTGGAACAGAAACATCCATAATAGATATCAGAAAAATGATATCGGTACTATGGTGGTACTGGATGAATGATATGCATATGCAGATGCAGACGCTCAGAGATGTTGAAACTCTATTCCGAATGATAAACCATCATTCGTAACCCAAAATTCAAAGCTCACGTAAAATTACAGTTTGGTCCCGAGCAATGTAAAATTACGCTCTAACCCCCAAGACCCGACAAAGTTCTAAATAGTCCTCAAAGTACTCTGAAATTGCTAACTAGTCCTCGAAGTAGTTAGAATTACCAAAATAGTTTCCCAACACTAAGAGGTACAAAAATGTGCAAAATTTCACATTTGGTCCTTCAGAACAAAGCCTCACTCGAGTAATCCAAATGGCTTACTCAAATGACACCAGCAGAGACTTACTCGAGTAAGCCAGATTCGCTTACTCAAGTAACACCAACAGCGGCTTACTCGTGTAAGACTCTGCCCAGATCATACCCAACTCAATAAAACCTCGATTTCACCGATGGAAATCGATAGCCAACACCTACATTGACTGAAATCAAGCCCCTGAATTCAAATCTAGAGTCAAAATCATCAACACAACTCGGAAACACCCTAAATCGACCCAAAATGAATGAGTTTGAAACTCATTCACAAACATGTTCAATTTATGTGAATTCAAGCCTACATTATGTGTTAATGGACTCCTAAAGTCTCAAAATCACAACTCTTAATACCCATTCTAACAGAAACAACCTACATTCGAACCTAGAAGTATTCATTCAAACCTTAAAATGATGGAAAATGAAAGAATGAGAGGTTGAGAGACAAAATCTTACCTCAAAAGACGTCTAGGAAGGAACGAGATCCAACCGAAATGTCTTTTGGACAAAATGAGAGTGGTTTGGGTAAGAGGAGACAGAATGAGACGAAAGAAGTCGGTGGGGGTATATATAGACATCTACCCGAAACGACATCGTTTCACCCTCTGGGTGCACATCTCACTCGAGTGACAGGCCATCTCACTCGAGACACACCCCTATGTTACTCGAGTAACACGTTTATAGGTGTTCATCATGTTCATCCTGAAACAAGGCTTACTCGAGTAACCAAATGGTTCACTAGAGTAATACATGTCCTATCTCACTCGAGTAAGACTTAACCGCTTACTGGAGTAACCCATGGTCCATATCACTCGAGTAACACACAATTGATTACTCGAGTAACATAGCTCAACACCATAAGTCACCCATTTGACACTCCAATCGATCGAGATCGACTAGGGGTGAAACCGAAAATTATAGAGAGTTGTGTCAGAATCCAACGGGGTATTACAAAAGACATTTTGACCACTGGTGAAAAAATATTTTCAAAGTCAATACCCTTTTTCTGACCAAAGCCTTTGATACCCAGTCTAGCTTTGAATTTCCCTCCAGGCTTTATTTTAAAAAAGCCAACTATTCTTCAAAAGTTTTCTTCCTTTAGGAAGTTTCACCAGCTCATAAGTATAATTATCAAGTAAAGACTGCATTTCATCTTTCATAGCAACAATCCACTCTGCCTTATTCTCACTGTCAATAATCTCCTGATAACATTCAGACTCATCACCATCTGTCAGAAGTATGCAATCACTGGCTGAATACCGAGTAGAAGGCCTTCGATTTCTAGTAGAATGTCTAAGTATATTTCAGGTTGGTCAATCGGAGCATCTGCTTCTACAGCTTCATACTCACCATCATCTTGAGTTTCACCTTGCACAATATCCGGATTCTCAATATCAATAACATTAGGCTCATTTATCAGGGTAGGATCTAAATCAATCAAGCCACCACTAGCTTGTGACTTTGACTTCTCTGCCTTGTTAATGTCTTCAATGGTTTGATCTTCATCAAACACCACACATCGCAACTTCTAACAATCTTCTTCTCAACTAGATCATAACACCGATACCCAAACTCGTCTTGGCCATAACCAAGGAAAATACATTGTCTCGTCTTAGCATCAAGCTTAGACCTTTCATCCTTAGGCACATGTACAAAGAATTTACATCCAAAAACTCGAAGGTGATCATAAGTAACTTCTTTACCATACCACACCTTGTTAGGAATATCATCCTGCAATGCAACAACAGGGGTTATATTAATAACATGTGCAATAGTGTAAAGAGCCCCACCCAATAAGATTTAGGCAATTTTGCCTTTGAGAGCACACATCTGACTCTCTCCACCAAAGTCTTATTCATCCTCTCTGCCAAGCCATTTAACTGAGGAGTCTTAGGAGGTGTCATCTGATGCTTAATTCCCTGCTCTCTGCAATAAGCATCAAAAGGTCCACGATATTCACTACCATTATCAGTTCGGATGCACTTCAGCTTCTTCCCTATTTATCTTTGGGAAAATAATTTTGGAGTCCCTAAGGTATGTCCTAATTAACATGTTCATCCTCGTGTTTTTAGGATATTGTAAACACATCCTTAAGTTTTAAAAGTGGGTTGCACTTAAGTCCTTTTGTTAGATGTCTGTTAATGATCTGTTAGTAAAGTGATGATGTGTCCCCTAATTCATTTAAAACAAAAATTTGAAGACAAAAATTCCCCTGATTCGTTTTTTAAAGAGCAGCACGCATTTAGAAATCCTATCTTTTAAAAACATGAAGAACCCTAATTTTCTGTTCTCCTCCTCCTCCTCCTCCTCCTTCTTCTTTTTCTTCTTCTTCTTCTGTTTTTTGGAATTTTAGCAGAACCATGAATGGTGAAATCCCATACAACAGAAATGGTGCTATTTGGATTTATTCTTAGATGCCAATTTCAGTGATAAAGAATCATTATTGGAAGGCTTCTGGAATTTGTCATTTATACAAGATAATAACAAATCATACAGAACAATGTCAACATAAAAGTTCGTATTTGATCTGTTTTAAGCCTTATAAGAAGATCAAAGTATGCATATTTGAGCCATCAGTAGCATGCCTCTCAAATTCCACATAGTTAATCTAGCACCAAGAATCAAAGAGAAAATGTGGGGTTACAAACTTTGATTGCACAAGATTAATGGTGTCTGGAAGGAAAAACTTAAAAATTTGTACCCTCAATGCAGAACATCACAAGCACCAAAACACACAAATGCCACCACAACCACTGCAAAAGAGCAAAAAAATGTCGTCTCATAACCAAATCCAATCAGAGCTTAAACACAACACTAAACAAAGATTTCCATTGTTCAAAATCAAGGCGTCAATTAACTGCAAAGATTAATTCACTTCAACTTCAAAAAAACAGAGAAATGCATAAATAAAGATTGCCATTGTTCAAAATCCTCAATCAATAAACAAGCACATGAATAAACATGACACAGACCAACAATTGAAGTTATAGATATCTGATTGGATCAAAAATAGAGAAATGCATAAACAAACATTGCCATTGTGGAACTGTTGACTCTCTCTCATTCTCTTCAAAAATGCAATCTCAAATTTTTAACTCACCAACAACATTGAAACCTAAATGAAGTCCAGATCTACTCTCTCAAGATTGACATCCCTTTCTGTCTCGTCTTCTCTCTATAAGATCGACGTCTGACATCCATCTCTCGATCCTCTCTCCACCACCGAAGCAACCATGCCCAGCCACCACCAAAGCTTTAAGCCACAATACCCAGCCACCACCGAAGCCACCATACCCATCCATTTTAGCATTTGTCATCTCCAAATCACTCTGCAATTCAGAAAAAAAGGTTCTCCAAGAAAACCCAAATTCAAACCCAGAAACCCAAATCTTAAAAGTAAATATTGACGCCTTGATGAGTTAGGGATTGGACGGCGTGACCAGAGGAAAACCCAGATTCAAAACGGGGCTCGATCGAAACTTGTTATGAGAGAGAAAGAGAGAGAGGGAGAGAGAGAGAGAGCCAGAGAGGGGACGGTTGAGTGAGAGCGAGGAGTGGCAGTGGGTGAGAGTGAGGAAGAGAGAGTCAGTGACCAGAGGATGAGAATGACGAAGATAGATGCGGTGGGTGAAGGTGAGGAAGAGAGAGGCGAGAGAGAGAACGAGAGATAGAGAGAGAAAAAATGTGTTGAATGTCTGTGGTTTTGGGATTTAAGGGGGGTATTTCTATAAACTTGCACTTTCGTTAAATCCATCAGTTCAAAAACCCGCGTGAAGGACTAACTTGCTATTTCCAAAAACACAAGGACTCTATACTAATTAGGGCATATCTCAGGGACTTCAAAATTATTTTTCCTTTATCTTTCAACAAAAGCATGAAATTCTTTGAAAGCATTAAGAACCTGATCTTTGGATTTCAAAATATGAATCCAAATTTTCCTAGAGTGGTCATCAATCAATATCACAAAGTAAAATCCACCACTAAAAGACTTTACCTTTAATGGACCACAAACATTGGAGTGCGCCAAATCAAGAACATCCTTCTTCCTAGAAGGTGGGTGATGCTTAAAGGAAACCCTTCTTTGTTTCCCAGCTAAACAATGAGCACACTTTTCAAGTCTTGCACCTTTTAAACTCAAAAGAAAATTCTTTTTTGCTAAACAGTCAAGTCCCTTCTCACTAATTTGACTTAACCTCTTATGCTATAAATCTGAAGAGCTACTGCTCTCAACTGTATTAATGAGATTAGTATTAATTGAAGCATATAACCAATATAAGTTAGAAGACTTCTTACCTCGTGCCACAATTAGGGAACCCTTGGTCAATTTCCAATAACCATCACAAAAGGTGCTAGAATATCCATCATCATCAAGTTTACCTGCAAAGATCAAACGTAATTGAATGTCTAGTACATGTCTCACATCGTTGAGTAATAACATTATACCATTACCAATTTCTAAGCAAACATCTCTAGTGCCGACTAACTTTGACAAACCATCATTACACATCTTTAAAATCACCCGGTGTGTAAGATGTGAAGAACTCCTTTCTTGATGTAACATCAAAGGTAGCACCACTGTCAACTACCCAGCTGGTCTCATCATAAGCAAGATTAATTTCATCTTTGCCATACACAATGACAAGATCATCAATAGTGGTTGTGGCGACATGATCATCTTTTCTATCATTCCCTTTGTACTCTTACTTGTTGGTACCCTTGTTCTCTTTCTTCCACTTGAAATAATATTTCTTAATGTGCCTCTTTTTGCCACAGTAATTGCCCTCAAAGTTTTTATATTTTTCCTTTGACTTGCTTCTACTGTTGCCTCTATTTTGATCTTGATTCCTAGTTTTGATTTTCCCCTTATTTTCAGTAACTAAAACTGTTGAGTTCAATTTTGATGATGATGAGCACAAAACATCTATGAAAGAGATGCAAACCGTCATGTTCTCTGATTTGCAGTTACAACGCACACTATGCCATGACTACGCACGTAGATCTTACAAATATGACATCAAAGCACTTAGCGAACCTGCGAAGCACGTAGAGCAGTGTATCCTAAAGAAGCCGAGCATCATATATTCTATTTACACAGGAAGATGGAAGTGCAATGCACGTAGTCGGGAATATTGCCTGATGAAAAAGAGAAAGGCTTGTGGATGCACGTTGCATGATCTTCCACGCACGTTGATAAGCAAAGGTGCAATCTTTGAAGAAGGCAGATCTATGCACGTTGAGACGGTGTTACATACCTAGATGAATGGTAGATGTGGACAAGGCCAAGACATCCTTGGAATTTAATTTGAATATTCCTGACAAGCTGACGTGGAGAATTAAAGGAGGCATCTTAGAAATCTGACAACGAATGTAGCAAGGAGGACAATGCACATGGAAAAATGTTTGGGCAAAACTAAATATTCTAGAATTCAGAGCAAAACACACTGAGCAAACTACAACACATGTAGATCATGAGCCAACATACGTAGAAGGGGAACAAGGCATGTAGATGGCAATCTATTCAAGGTAATGGCTACTGAAGTTCTTGCAACACACGTAGACTACTATCAACGCACACATAACTCTGATGAATGAAGGTACTACGCACGTAGATATTTGTTACGCACGTAGTGAATAATAACATCATTACTAGACAAATTTTTTTTGTTTCACAACGGCTACTTTAAGGCTTCAATGGCTATTTTCTTAAGAGTGGCTATAAATAGACGTCCCAGATCAGAAGGAAGATAAAAGAGTCATTTGCTATACTTTGCTATTATTGTTTCTCTCTTCTCTACCTTTTTTTAAGTAAATTTGATCTATTTATTGGCTATCACATTTTTGGGTTTGTGTGAACTTGAATCTATCAATATCTTGGGTTGATTTTGTAACAAGAAAGGTTATTTGCTTAAGGTAGATAGGTTTCCTTATTATGTCTTAGAAAAAAAGAGTGGTTGCTAGTAAGCCTTAGAAAACTAGAGTTTCAGTTTCCTACTTGAGCCCGCAAAAACTAGAGATTTGATTTGCTTATTTTCTCCTTAAAACAAGGTGAACGGTTTTCCAGTTGAGCCCACAAAAATAGGGGATAAGGTTTTCTTGTTGAGCCCGTAAAAACAAGGTGTAACGATTTGTTTGTTAATCTTGTAAGGATAAGTGTTGTTAACGATTTCCCTCTACCCGGAAGTGAGGAAGATAGTTTATTGAAATTCTCTAGTGGATCTAGAGGAGTGGACGTAGGTCAAGGAGGACCAAACCACTATATATCAGATTTGTGCTCTCTTTCCTTACTCTCTCTTACTTGATTTGCATTTGCATTTGATTTATATTGTTGTGCGTGGATTGGATCTTTGGTTTTAAGTTGCTTTCGCATTTAACTTTGATTTTAGTTTAAAAGGACTTCGTTTTTTGTTTTAGTTTGCAAAAGATTTTCAACAAAGTTTTTAACTTGATAAAAATCAGATTCACCCATCTATTAGATTGCCATTGTACATTGGGACCAAAGCTTACAACAAAACCTCTGACTGTGATGTCAATGTCCCTTGAGTTCTTCGTCTCACTTCTTCATTTAAGACACCACTCTTTACCATCTGTATGGTCACAACACCATTAGGAGCTGAGTTTGTCAAAGTCACTCGAAAAGTCTCTTATGAATTAGGTAGAGTATTAAGCAACCAAATACCTAGAATCTCATCATCAAATTTAACACCTATGCTAGACAAATGATCAAAACAACCTTGAAAATC
The DNA here is from genome assembly GCA_948243855.1 of Flueggea neowawraea. NCBI lineage: Eukaryota > Viridiplantae > Streptophyta > Magnoliopsida > Malpighiales > Phyllanthaceae > Flueggea > Flueggea neowawraea. Next base: position 7,614 of record CAODLS010239939.1, read on the forward strand.
ATTTAAGTGATCAGATATGGAGCTCTCATATTTGTATCTCAAATTCATAGCCTATTTGAGTAGAAACAACTTGTTGCTGCCAGTCTTTGAACCATACAAAGTCTCAAGTTTTCCCCACAAACTATGAGCATGAGTTTCATCAGCTATGTGATTCAACACATTGTCTTCCACCCATTGTCGAATAATTCCACAAACTTGTTAGCGCTCAAATTTTCATTCTTCATCACTTTTACCATCAGGTTTTTGAGATGCATGCAAGTGTAATTTCTTTATAAACAGAACATCCTTCATCTTCCATTTCCACTTGTGATAATTTGTGCCATCCAAAAGAACCATTCTAGTCAAATTTGTCTCCATCATTCAATCAGCCAAAACACCTAAAGAGCCAAAGCTATGATACCGCTTGTTGGGAAAAGAGAGGCAACACAAGAATGCCAAAACTAATCCCAGGAATTCCTTTCCCACTTGACTGAACAAGCGGATAAAATATATAACATTCCAAATAAAACACAAATAATCACACCAATCACTCAAAGAAGAACTCGACAATTTTTAAAGAGGAAAACTCTTTTAAAGTGGAAAACTCTTTTAAAGTGAAGGATAAAAACCATATGACCTCTCTCCGGTCCAAATAAAAGACTCCACTATAAATCAACAATGTTTACAGAAACAACATAGCCCAACAAGTTCTACAAACACCAATGAACACTGCTACAACACTAATAAACAATATTAACAAGTAGAGTGTAAATAGAACAAACAAAGGCTTCGGTTCTCTAGTCCATTCTATCTAGTGCATTCTATTTTTCAGATGGTCAAGGAATAATGCCAAACCGGAAAAAAACCAAAAAGCAAGAAAATCATTTGGTTACTTTCTGTGTTGACGAAAGATGAACACTTGACTGTTCTCTCCTTAAGTGCCTAATCGCTACAAGTCACTCAGGTAAGTTATTTAGCACTACCGAATTACATTTTTTTACAAGTAATTATATTTCTCCCATTAAAAATTGAGCTGCAACCTATTAAAGCTGTAATTGACTTCAGTACCAATAAGCTATGAGTCCATTAGTATCGAATCACATTTAACAATAATTAACTTCTTTTTGTCAGAAGTTATCAATAATTTACTTGATCACATGATTGAATTGAAGCCTCTTCAGTTATAATAATAATAATAATAATAATAATAATAATAATAATAATAATAATAATAATAATAATAATCATAATAATAATATACTTGATCATGTATTTGGTGTATAGGTGTGAATGTGGAAAATTGTAGGGTAAAAACCTTTGTCATCCCTGAGTTATAGTGAAATCTTCTCTCCAGTCCCTTAGGTTTGAAAAAGCTCCCCGAGGTTCCATGAACGTTCATCCAATTGTCCAACGTTAAAGATTCCGTCAATTTTGCTGATGTGGTGTGAAATTTGAAATAAGTAAAATATAATGACAAAATTAACCCTGAAAGCAAACCCGACCACCCCACTCTCAAAAACCAAAACAAACCCATCTAAACAATGTAAATAGTCAAACCAAACTCATTGCTCCTTCTTTGTCTTCTTCGATAAATTCTCCCTCTGTCTTTCTCTCTCTCTCCAGCTCTTGATATATACTAAATTTATATACTTAATCAAGCAAATATGTGGCTATTTTCATCCTATAAAACATGCATTTTATGGTGAAATTTATATGATTTGTGTGGTGATTGTAAGATGAGATAATTTAGAGAAAAGGGGTAAAAAAAGGTAAAAAAGAGATTCAAAATGGAAAGGACCTGAGCATGGCTAGGGGAAGAGAGATGCCTAGGAATGCCTCCATTCCTTCATCCGAACACTTTCCAAGTAGTCGTGATGTACCAAATGAAAACATTGTGTTCACTCGGGTAAACTCTGCACCTCGGGACATAACCATTTACTCAAGAAGAAAATCAACCGCTCTGGGAGACCCTACGCTAAGAAGAAACCGTTCCCATACCACTGGCAGTACTTCAACGACCAACAAGAGGATGAAATTCATCCCTTTGTGCATTTTGGTATCGGCGAGGTGTAAGCAAAGGTGAGGTTTGAACATCTCTTTAAATTGCCTATCACTCCCAAGAGAGCTGTTGATGATGATGATTTACAAAAGCTAGGGTACTTTAGACAAGTGGAAACATTGCTGAAAAATGGTCTTTTTTATGATATGTATATGATCAGAGAGAATGTGTATGATGATTTACTTTTGGAAGTGTTGTACACCTTTGAAGTGAATTGGAAGGCATGGAATGGAAAAGATGTACATTTTCGCATAGGAGGAGAAGAGGGAAGTTTGTCTTTTGAGGATTTTGGTGTAGCTACTAGATGCTATGGAAAGACATATGAAGAGGGCCCAAAACTTAGTCCTAAAGGATATAACTGGGATGAGTAGAAAGAAAATTTTTGGAAGGAGCTATGCCGATCGAAGAGACTGGTGTTCAAGTGTGGTGTCTCCAAGGCCACTGGAATGCATGATGGAGTGCATAGGCTTGTACACAAATGGCTTACCTAATCTATATATGCACGCGGTGAAAGTGATAGTGCCTTGAACGAAATGGATTTACTTAGTCCCTATTGTATGGAGAAAGGCACAAGATGGATTTGGGAAGGATGATGGCCATGCATTTTTATGCAATGGCCACCAAAATGACGGGAAAGCTTTATGGTGGAATTTATGTAACTCAGATGGCAAAGCATTTTGGAGTAAGATTGAGGGGAATGAAAAAAATGCAGAAAATGGGCACCTTTAATGTGGAAACATGGAATATTATGAGATTGGTTTAGGAAGACAAATGGATAGGTGAGTTCATTTTCTACTCATCAAAGGGACCCCAACGATATCAACCCCAAAAGTAAGGGAGGCATGAAGCTAGCACTTCGAACCAAAGTGGTGTTGAAAGCCCTACTCCAATGGAAAATACTCTAGAGGTACCAGTTGTATCTACCCAAATGCCACCAACTGCTTCATCCAGCAAAAAATAAAAGGAACTTGAACTTGGCCACACAGTTGAGGACTGAGCAGTACCACCAAGGGAATTTTCTAAGAAAGATGGCCCGTCATTTCAAATGGTTAGAGGGAGAAATGATTAAGATTGCTGAGAAAACCACTTAATGTTTCACCCCTCCTCTGAAGCTCCTTATTCCACAGCCTTTGAAAAGGGACCAATTTTCAGAGGGTTCAACCAAGTACAACTTGATGAATTGATGGATGAGGACGACTTTGGTCCTTAATGAGTATGAACAATGCATGAACAAGTAGTGTAGAATTTGCATTTGCATCCTGTACGATAGAAGCTTGTTTGAATTTTAGCATTGCACTGCATGAAATAAAAATGGGAGGTCGAAATACACTTGCATGAATATGGTTTATGATACTAACTTTTGTTTGTTGCTTTGTCCACAACATTCCCATTCGAAATGACGATAAACTACATTCCCGTCCGAAATTACGTTAAACTACTTGACATGGAGCAATTCAACGTAAGGATACAATCACCAATAGAGCACATAGAAGCATTTCTAAACCCTCTCTTTTAAATTTATGTCTAAATATATGTTTTGGCATAGTCTCCTTTGATTATATGTTTGTTTAGTTGGATCCGGACTTATATTTAGTGAACATGGGGGACAATGTTCAAAATAAGTGTGGAAAAGGAGTTAGTTTTTGTGGGTGATTGTTGTTGATTTTGTTTTCATGAAACTTGGTTAAAAGTGCTTAAATCTTGCTTGATTTTTGGTGTCGAATGTTTAGAGTATATCGAACTTATTATGGATACATTTGATTTTGGATTTGTTGAAAGATTTTTGTAGTGTGTAAGTATGCCTCTAACTTGAAGAATTGAGGAATTTGTGCTATGTGTTAATCACTTAAACCAAAATTTGGCATTGTGAGGTTGTAAGGTTAAGAGTTCTGTAATTGACAATGTTAGTCTATTTTATGGTGGAATAATAAAAGGCTTTCGAACTAGTTGCTAAATGATTTTAAATGAATGATTAAATGGTGTTAAATGTAGGGTAAGTTTGGTTTGATTAAAAAGTTAAGTGCTTAAACTTAAATGCTTTAATGTTTATGCTTCACTTTTGAAGGTGAACCTAAACAAAGAGAAGTGCATGGGGTTCCAACCTCGTGGAAAAAATGATAAGTATCCTCGTTGACAATAAATAAATAGAAACACAGTAGCCCTTAATTCACTCACTTGTTTGTAGCACCCAAAATGAGAGTGAAAGCAATAAAAAGGAATTATAATGAAAAACAAAAAAAAATTGGAAACAAAGTACACAAATGAAAATGTCAAGATTGCTCTACTACTATGGTAAAATGTGTTTTAATTTTAGCAAGGAGGGAGATAAGCTTTCGAGGTGCCAATAGACTAGGAGATTTGATTTTTGAACTTTTGAAATTGCCACCTTTCAATGCCAACGGTTGGTTTGTGTGATTGGTACATAACATGTTATTCTTCCTTTCATTATTTTATTCGCATAATTGCATAGTATAAGAATTTTTCGACTTGTTCAACTCAATTATTGTCCTTACCCCTGTGTTTTGAATTAGTTTGCTTGAGGACAAGCAAACGAGCAAGTGTGAGGGAATTTAATGGATTCTAAATTTTCACATATAATTGAGCAAGAACTTGTGCATTTTCACTTCATTATTTTTTTATTGTGGAATTTATACCTTTTTTACAATTTTTATAAGATGGAAAGGTTTGGTGTGAAATAAGGTGAAAAAGATATAAAAGGAACACAAGTTGTGAAAGCTTGAAGAAAGTGGACAATTGGCGAGGCAATAGACGTCCACAGTCATGGAGCCAGACCATGCCCAACCAAGAGACGCGCACAAGTCGGCCACGGTCATGGCCCTGATTGTGGTGCCAGAAGTAGGAGCCAACAGGACAGTAGCAAGCTATGGTCATAGAGCTGACTGTGGCCCCAATAGTAGAGAAAGCCTCATTTTGCACAAGAAGTAGTAGCAAGCCACGATCATGGAGTTTAAAGGCCATGACCGTGGCCACCTAGACAGGGGAGAGAAAATGTTACGTGAATAGGACAAGAACGGGAACCAAAAGCACATTAAAGAGGGGCATTTTTTTCAAATATCCACTAGGGTTTTAGATTGTCATGTGAGGTGTATAAATACCTTCTCATTTCCCATTTTAGCTAGCACTTACATCACAAAACAATTTTTATCTATTGTCATTCATCGGTTTAGCTTATTGAAGAACATTTTAAGGTTTTAAGAAGATGAAAGAGTAATCAACTACCTAAGCCTTCTATCTTTGGAAATCTCCATTAAAGGTTCTTAGGTTTTGTTCTTCTTGTTGTTTTCTTCTTTTGTATTGCACTTTTATTATGTTTTCAATGGACATCAATGTTTTAGTATTTGCATGTAACATGATAGCTTAAACTTTTTTTTTAACTGGAATATAGCTTAAACTTATTAGTTGGGTTGTAAGATGTAGGTTAGGATGATGACCTTGTTATGCTAATGCTTGGGTTTTTTGCTTTTCATTTATCCCTATTTATTGAATTGTGATTGGTTCATTGACTTGTTATGATTAATTATAACATAGATTGGCCACCTAGGTTGTAGTTTTAGCAAACCCAATTGACGAATCGAGAGATGAAAGTTGGGTGAGGTTATAAGCAATGAAATTGTGAGTATTAGGATAGACATTGTAATACCTTGTCCTTTCCGATGAATATCTCTGTAGCTTTCTGTTCAAGTCTGTTAAGATCCTCTGTTGAACCCCGTTCAATTTTGGTTAGACCCATCAAATCTCCAATTAGATTCTGGAATGTTTCCAGGGATGAATTGATGTTTGAAGATGTAGACATTGTTGATTTGTCAAGTTTTGGTGTTTGAAGATGTGGTTTGATGTTGGTGGTGTTTGGCTAAATCAATGTTGCGGAGTAAAGTTGAGGTTACTCGAGTAAATGGGGGAATTACTCCAGTAAACGTGGGTGAATGTATTGTTTTTGGACCTCTGGATTGTGAGTTACTCGAGTAAAAAGTGGTGTTACTCGAGTAATTAAAGGTTGGATCACGCGAGTAACAATTGGTCTTGCTCGAGTGAGTTCATGCTTCAGTGTTGTGCTAGAAATGAGACATACTCAAGTAAGTTTTAGAGTTACTCGAGTGCGCCGACCAAATTTCTTACTGGAAGCAAGACTTACTCGAGTAACTTTCTGATTATTCGAGTAAGTGCTGAAAAAGACTGAAATGACGCCGTTTTTTTAGTAAGGTTCTATATATACCACACCCGACCCTTTCGGCCGCCACTACTCT
>CAODLS010239950.1:0-21914 GCA_948243855.1 Flueggea neowawraea
ATGTCGGTGATCCGAGTTAACCTTTAAGAGTCTGATATTTAGTCCTTTTGTCTCACGATATCTCATCTAAGCATAAGGCATGGTCACATGTCAACTTTATATTGCTTAGCATGTTTCTTGATCTCAAGTAGATTGATATAAAAAATGACATTGATAAACCCCTTTATGAATTCATTCGACTATGCATACATTCCATCAATCCCACTCATCAAGTGGCCAAGAGATATCACTCTTCATAAGAGGAATAAATCCATCACTCTCACTATCACTCCTCTACATGATTCATGACATATCCAATCATAGCCTTTATTTTTACCCTGTTATAGATAACGTTTGACTAAGTCAAAACATGTGATTCCTTATGTAGGAGTCGACAGTGAGTTTCAATCAGAGGACTCAAACATCACCACTACATGGAAGCTACTTTGTGACAACAATCCATGAAGTGCTTTCATAGCGGGTCAGTCCAATACGTGTTCCCCAACATGTATCTATTTTCTAAGTTGATATCTCATATCCATAATCAGTAAAAAATGATTATCCACTTAGCAACATACTAATCTTAATTCATCATCATTCCCATGATAATGATCGATTAGGGACATTTAGAATAGTATCCCTTTTATCCTTATAGTTTTACTATCAAGTCACGCACTTGATGGTATAAGGAAGAATAGACTATTCATGGAGTTTTATCTTCATAAAACATATAATATTTCATAGAAATGAAATGCCTCTTTATTAAATAATTAAATGACAATGTACATTATTGATTGGAATAGGGTACAATCCTAACAAGATGTGTTACTCGAGTAATCATTTGCATGTTACTCAAGTGATATGGACCATGGGTTGCTCGAGTAAGCTGTTAGGTATTACTCGAGTCATATGAGGCATGTGTTACTCAAGTAAGCCACTTGGTTACTTGAGTAAGCCTTGTTTCAGGATGAACATGATGAACACCTGGGAATGTATTACTCGAGTAAGGGGTCTGTCACTCGAGTGAGATGGCATATCACTCGAGTAAATATCACTCGAGTGAGATGTGCACCCAGTGCATGAAATGGTGTTGTTTTGGGCAGGGTCTATATATACCCCCACCCAACTTCTTCAGTCTCATTCCGTCTCCTCTCACCCAAAACACTCCTATTTTTTTCCAGAAGCCATTTTGGTTTGATCTCGTTCCTTCCTAGACGTCTCTTGAGGAAAGATTACGTCTCTCTACCTCTCATTCTTTCATTTTCCTTCATTTTGCATGAATGTTCATTCTAGGGTTTGAACAAATGCTGCTAGGTTCGATGTAGGTTGTTTCTATTAGAATGGGTATTAAGGGTTGTGATTTCGGGACTTTAGGAGTCCATTAACACATAAAGTAGGCTTGGATTCACATAAATTGAACATGTTTGTGCAGGGGCTTGAGTCAAGTCAATGTGGGTGTTGGGTATTGATTTCCATCGGTGAAATCAAGGATTTGTCGAGTTGGGTATCATCTGGGCTAAGTCTTACTCGAATAAGCAGATGGCTCACTCGAGTAAGTGATGAACACGGGTTACTCGAGTAAGCTCATCTGGCTTACTCGAGTAAGCCGCTGTTGGTGTCACTCGAGTAAGACCTTTGGGTTACTTGAGTGAGGCCTTGTTTTGAGGGACCAAATGTGTAATTTTGCATATCTTTGTACCTCTTAGTGTTAGGGGACCATTTTGGAAATGCTAACTACTTTGAGGGCTAGTTAGCAATTCCAGAGTACTTTGAGGACTATTTAGAACTTAGTCGAGTCTCGGGGACTAAGACATAATTTTACATTGGTCGGTGACCAAATTGTAATTTTATGCGGACTTTGGATTTTGGGTTGCAAATGTGTTGGAATTCGTAACTAAATTCGGCACACTCCTAAAAAGTCGGAGGGAGAATTCGACCACCAACCCTAATTTGGGGTGTCTGTTGGAATTCACAGCTCGTTTATGACATTCATAATTAATCAGCGCAACAAAAATAACAAAAATTTTAAGCCTTTAATTCCCCCAAGGACCCATGCACATCAACATATATGATTAGGGTTAGAAGATTTACCTTTCACCAAAGCTTGATCGTTCAATTTTATGAGACGTTGGTGTAGCTCTTAGTACCCAAAACTCAAATCACCCTTTTGGAATCACGTTGCCTTTGCACGAACATGTCTAGAGCTATCCACACGAACGAACTTAGCTTGGATTGGTGGAGTGTACTAGCACTTCTTTTAGAATCACTATTCTAAGACTCACAAAAAAATTTCTTTCTTTGAAAGTGGCACTCACTAATTCGACCAAGCCATCAGAGAATAGCAAGGAGTGCACACCTATTTATATGCATATGAGGAGGCCTCAATAAGTCCATAAAGGAATCTGAATTCCCTTCCTTGTCCTTCAAAAATCCGGCCCACAACCTATTCAAGCAATAGGGTGCCGAATTTGCTTTTCTAGTCTCACTAGGTTTCCCTTTCTTGTCCCACAATAATAAATACTTCCTAATTAGTTTTTTCACATACAAATTAGGATTTTTCAAACAAGAATAAAACTCTCAATTAGTCATGGACTCCTAATTAGTAATTGCTTGTGCCGAAATTGATCTTTGCCACACAAGGAAAGTGACTCCTAAAAAATAAGAAGGTGGATCCGAAAATCATCCTCCCCTTTTAGGTTTAGATGCCGATTTTTCTCCCTCCTATTTAGGTTAGGTTTTTCCGAAATTCACATGGGTTTGTTTAATGTTATTGTACTTTTAATTATATGATACATCACCATAAAATAAATCACTCACATAGGCCGAATTATGTCACACATAATTAAATAATTATAACCATGATAATTTGTGATTCATATTAAAAGTCCATTACATTAATGAACTATGTATTAAATCTTATTTAACACATAAATTATAAAACCCTGAATTATTATTGAATAATCAAATTAATCATCTTAATAATTCAATCACCACAAAGAGAGAACATTTGTAATCAATCTAATTCGTTCTTGTGTGTGACCCAATAAGCTCACTCGAAATTGGGAATGAGCCTTGTCCCAAACCTTTGCGCCCAAAGTCCATAAGCGGTATCTAGTAATACATTATGGCAACCCAAAATCGAGTGGATGTTTAGTCCTTTTGTCACACGATATCTCATCTAAGCATAAGGCATTGTCACATGTCAATCTTATATTGCTTAGCATGTTTCTTGATCCCAAGTAGATTGATATAACAAATGACATTGATAAATCCCTTTATCAATTCATTCGACTATGCATACATTCCATCAATCACACCCATCAAGTAGCCAAGAGATATCACTCTTCATAAGAGGAACAAATCCATCACTCTCACTATCACTATCACTCATCTACATGATTAATGACATATCCAATCATAGCCTTTATTATTACCCTGTTACGGATAACATTTGACTAAGTCAAAACATGCGATTCCTCATGTAGGAGTCGATAGTAAGTTTTAGTCAGAGGACTCAAACATTACCACTACATGAAAGCTACTTTGTGACAACAATCCATGAAGTACTTTCATAGCGGACCAGTCCAATACATGTTCCCCAACATGTATCTATGTTCTAAGTTGATATCTCATATCTATAATCAGTAAAGATGATTATCCACTTAGAAACATACTAATCTTAATTCATCATCATTCCTATGATAATGATCGATTAGGGACATTTAGAATAGTATCCTTTTTTATCCTTATGGTTTTACTATCAAGTCACAAATTTGATGGCATAAGGAAGAATAGACTATTCCTGGAGTTTTATCTTCATAAAACATATAATATTTTATTTAATAAAATGCCTCTTTTTATTAAATAAACCAAATGACAATGTATACACGATTGGACTAGGGCACAAAACTAATAGTGTATGCCAAATTTCCTATACCTTTTTTTAGGACTTCCTTCTCCTTGTCATACAAGAATAAAACCTCCTAAAAAATAGGAGTGTATGCTGAATTTACACTAAGGTTTCTTAATGTCGTTGGGCTTTTAATTATATGATACACTATCATTAAATAAATCACTCTATTATTAATATCTATGGGCCTAATTTATGTCACACAAAAATAAACCCAAAACAATATTAATAAGTGAATTAAATTAGAATCCCATTACATTAATAGATAATATCTCATATTGTATTTATGATCCAAATCATAAAACCTTAAATTATTAATAATTAATCAAATTAATCGTACTAATAATTTAATTACCACTACAGAGAATATTTGCGAACCAATCCAAATAGTTCTTGTGTGTGACCCAATAGGCCCAATCGAAATTGGCAATGGGCCTCGTCCCAAAAACACTTGGGCCCAAATTCCATAAGCGGCATCTAGTAATATATTATGGCAACCCAAAATCGAGTGGCATCGGTGATCCGAGTTAACTTTTAACAGTTTGATATTTAGTCATTTTGTCTCACGATATCTATATTTAGCATAAGGTATGGTCACATGTCAACCTTATGTTGCTTAATGTGTTTCTTGATCCCAAGAAGATTGATATACAAAAGGCATTGGTAAACCTTTTTATCAATTCATTTGAGTATGCATACATTCAATCAATCCTACTCATCAAGTGGCCTAAAGATATCACTCTTCATAAGAGGAACAAATTCATCACTCTCACCATCACTCCTTTACAAGATTCATGACATATCCAATCATAGCCTTTATTGCTTCCCTGTTGCGTATAACGTTCGACTAAGTCAAAACATGCGATTCCTCATGTAGGAGTCGATAGTGAGTTTCAGTCAGAGGACTCAAACATCACCACTGTATGAAAGCTACTTGTGACATTGATCCATGAAGTACTAAAAATACTACCGCACTCCCACTAACCTTCCTGTATACACAAGGCTCATCTTCATTATTGATGAATCCAAACTCTTTGACTATTTCATCAAAATGAAGATTCCAACTTTGAGATACTTGCTTCAATCCATAAATGGCTCCTTGAAGCTTGCATACCCTACTAGGATTCTTAGGATCGACAAAACTCTATAGTTGTGTCATGTACACATCCTCGAGGAAGCTTCAATCCATAATATTATTTTTTACACTCTGTTCTAGTCCCATATTATGACTGTTATAAAAAATATATATAATAATTATATTTATGTACTCTGATATTGTCTGGTTGCATGTTCTCTGCTCTGTATGCAAACATTTTGGTAAAACATTTTCTAAAAGCTACTATATATGTAGTGTGCATACATATTATGTCAGTACATACGTGTGCGATATTTTTTTGAATGGATTTCAAAATTGTCTTTGTGAGGCACCTATGAGGCAATCTGGAGTGCTATTTCCTCACTGGGCCCTGACCCCTATTTTATTTCTGTTTATCTTCTTTGTATGTCTAGAAGATATATTTCAATGCTCAGCATCTGTTGAGCACTCCATCACCAGTGATGCATTCTTTGCTACTCAGTGAGTGCCCTCGTTCAGGCTCTATTTTGATTTTGTTGTTAAAGTTTCATACCGGGTTTCTGTGGGGATACTGGGCTACACTTTTGTATTTTGGATTTTGAATATATTATGATGGTTTCATATTTATTTTGATAGTATTATATTCATACTATTTTTTTATATATATCGTATTTTGTTAAATAAATGGTAAATTGATGTCTAGGTAGAATATCTGTATCTCCAAGGCTTGTGCGAGATGAGTTGGGCTTCCATAGACAGTTCACCTTGTACGCCAGTCATCAGCCCGACTCGGGTCGTGACAAAGGTGGTATCAGAGCGTTAGGTTATGTATTGTCTGGGTCGGTATGGAACATATGTATCTTTGATCGAGTCAGTTGATTTGCCTTTATATATCCCTTGATCTCTGATATGGTACTGTGGCAATCATTTGCATTCTGACATCTGCATACATGTATGTCTGTCTGTTATCTGTAAAGATGGATCATCGCAGTCTTGGTCATGGTCGACCTAGGAGAGTGCCTGACGAGGTCATCGCTCAGTCTGCAGTTGATCTGCATGATTCATATAGCACGCCAGAGGTAGCAATGCCAGTGCCTCAACAACAGCTCCAGCTTCAGCAGCTTATTACTGCTCAACTGGAGATGGTTCAGCAGATGACTCAATTTTTGGATCGTCTCGAGAAAGTTTAGCCAGGTCAAAAGGGTGGAGGGCAGCCAGTTTTGCCAGCAGTAGCAACACCAATTTAGTTGAGGTGCCACCTGTCCAGTAGCCTTAGCAGGAGGAGTTTGTAGTAGTTGCTCTGGTGGTTGCACCACGTGGCAGAGAGCAGGATCTGTTGGATAGATTCATAAAGCTCAAGCCACCTAGATTTTCAAGTGGGATGAGAGAGGATCAATATGACTTATTTCTTGAGGTGGAGCATTGTTTTGAGGCTAGAGACATTACTGATGATGTTAGCAGCGTCAGACTCGTTGCATTCCTTCTGACTGGTCAGGCAGCTAGATGATGGAGGAGCCTTGAGGCTCGAAAGGGATTCAGTTGGGCATGATTTGGTAGCCGACCTCATCTTATTGGATGCAGGGGATTTTGATGTCATTTTGGGTATGGACTGGCTCTCTGATTGGCATGCTACATTGGATTACTTTGCCAATAGAGTATGTTTTTGACCACCTGATCAGGGTGAGTTTTGCTACCAGGGTGAGTGAGATATTGTTGTATGGAGTTATGTGTCAGTAATGAGGGTTGAGGGGATGATCCGCCGAGGCTGTGAGGCATACATGGCTTTTGTACTCATTGAGCCTGAAGAGTTAGAGTTGAAAGTGGGAGATGTACTAGTGGTTCAGGAGTTTCCTGCTTTGGAGGAGTTACCGAGACTTTTGCCAGAGCGGGAGATTGAGTTTGCTATAGAGGTACAACCTGGTACGGATCCGATATTGATTCCACCTTATCGGATGACGCCAGCAGAGCTAAAGGAGTTAGAGACTCAGCTAGGAGAGTTATTGGATAAAGGGTTTGTTCGACTGAGCATTTCACCTTAGGGTGTACCAGTCTTATTTGTAAAGAAGAAGGATATGAGTCTTCATATGTGCATCGACTATCATCAGTTGAACAAGGTGGCAGTGAAGAACCGATATCCACTTCCGAGGATATATGATATGTTTGACCAATTGCAGGGTGCACAATGGTTCTTTAAGTTTGACTTGAGGTCGGGATATCACCAGTTAAGGATTCGAGGTGATGACATTCCTACAACGAAATTTTGAACTAGATATGGCCACTATGAGTTTTAGTGATGTCATTCGGTCTGAGGAATGCTCCCGCAACATTTATTGATTTGATGAACAGGGTGTTCAGGCCGTACCTAGATCATTTCATCATTGTCTTCATCGATGACATATTTATCTACTTGAGGAGTAGGGAGGAGCAAGAGGACCATTTGAGGTCAGTGTTGCAAACTTTACGAACATCAGCTTTAGGCTAAGTTCTCGAAGTGTGAATTTTGGCTCGAGCAGGTAGCGTTTCTCAGACATGTGGTGTCGAGAGAGGGCATTTTGTCAGAACCCAAGAAAGTGGAGGCAGTACTCCATTGGGAGAGGCCTAATACCACTATAGAGATTCAGAGTTTTCTTGGCTTAGCTGGGTACTGTAGGAGGTTTATCCAAGATTTCTCGAGGATTGCAGCTCGTATGACTCAGTTCACGCAAAAGGGAGTCAAATTTGTCTGGTATGATAGATGTGAGGATAGTTTCCAAAAGCTGAAGAAGTGTTTGACCAGTGCGCCAGTGTTGGTCTTGCCATCAGATTTTGGAGGTTTTGCGATGTATTGCGATACATCGAGAGTTGGCCTAGGTTGTGTGTTGATGCAACATGGAAAGGTGATTGCCTATGCATCAAGACAGCTTAGGAGGCACGCACATAACTACCCGACTTATGATCTAGAATTAGCGGCAGTGGTGTTCGCACTCAAGATACGGAGGCATTATCTGTACGGAGAAACTTTTGAGATCTTTGTGGATCATAAGATTTTGAAGTATATCTTCGGCCAGCGAGACATGAATCTGAGGCAGAGGCATTGGCTAGAGTTGTTGAAGGATTATGATTGTACCATATCATATCATCCTGGCAGGGCTAATGTTGTTGTCGATGCTCTGAGTAGGAAGTCGGTGGGTAGCTTGGCTCATATCTCCGCTGAGAGATGACCTGCAGTATCTGAGTCTGGAGTTGAGTTACAGTTTGATGACTCAGGGGTGTTGTTTGGTCACATTGAGGTAAGGCCTATTATGTTGGATCTTATTTGAGAGGCTTAGAAGGAGGATCCTGTGATTTTTAGTTTGATGGAGAAGGGTAAATCCTCTGAGGTGTCGGGAATTAGCATTGATGATTCTATAGTCCTTTGGTTTGGACTGAGATTATGACGAAGGGTCATAGTTCCACATATTTTGTACACCCGAGATACATTAAGATGTATTGGGATCTTCAAGAATCCTATTGGTGGCCAGGGATGAAAAAAGACATTAGTGAGTTCATCAGCCGGTGTTTGACCTGTCAACAGGTTAAGTTTGAGTACCAACGACCTTCTGGATTGCTACAACAGATGTCAGTTCTGGAGTACAAATGAGATTGCATCACGATGGATTTTGTAGTGGGACTACCGAGGACATCTGCTAGGTATGACTCCATTTGGGTGATTGTTGACCGCTTGACAAAGTCATCACATTTTCTCCCTATCAAGACGACATATGGAGCGACACGCTTGGTGAAGTTATATATTGACAGGATCGTATGTCTATATGGTGCTCCAGTTTTTATAATGTTGGACAGAGGACCTTAGTTCACGTCGTAGTTTTGGCATAAACTGCAGGATGAGTTAAGTACTGATTGCATTTCAGTACAACCTTCTATCCGCAGACTTATGATCAGTCTGAGCGCATGATTCATACATTGGAGGATATGTTGAGAGCGTGTGATGTAGATTTTACTGGGAGTTGGGATTCCCATTTTCCTCTGGTAGAGTTTGCATACAACAACTCGTACCATTCGAGTATTAGAATGGCACCATACGAGGCGTTGTATGGCAGGAAGTGTAGATCTTTGCTATGCTGGGCCGAGGCCAGTAAGAGAGAGTTGTTGGGACCAGATCTTATTTTAGAGACTACTGAGAGAGTCAGGTTGATCTAGCAGAGGATCCAAACTGCTTATAGTTTTTAGAAGAGTTACGCTGATCCGAAGCGTAAACATCTAGAGTTTGCAGTTAGAGACCATATATTTCTCAAAGTATCGCCGATGAAGGGCGTGATGATATTTTGGAAGAATGGCAAGTTGAGCCCGAGATACATTGGTCCTTTTGAGATCATAGGCCATGTTGAAGCCGTGGCATATGAGTTGGCACTATCGCCTCAATTTGCCTTTGTTCACCTGGTGTTTCCATATATCCCTTCTGAGGAAGTATAGTTTTGATCCGTCATATGTTCTGGCACCGCAATCGGTCGAAGTTAGACTCGATCTGTCGTACGATGAGGTTCAGTTGGGGATCATTGATCGCCAGGTCAATAGACTCTGGAATAAGGAGATAGCTTCGGTGAAGGTGATTTGAAGGCACTATTCAGTTGAGGAAGCCACTTGGGAGGCTGAGGATGAGATGCGGCGTAGATATCCATAGCTATTTGATTATGCACCCTTCCTTTCGTTCTGTCTCTGTCCATACATAACATTTTTGTATCTGCATCAGTAACTGCATTTGTCTCCACATACTCTGTCATCATTTTTTTCATACTTGAGTTCTGTCTGTCCCTGCATTTCGTTATGTCTCTGTCCATACATAACATTTTTGTATCTGCATCAGTAACTGCATTTGTCTCTACATACTCTGCCATCATTTTCTGCATACTTGAGTTCGAGTGAGTTAGAATTGTCTAAGATTCGTAGATTGTTGTTCTATGATCTATCAATTAATTTTGATATATAGGTTTGATCCTAGCATTGATTTGGCTGTCTGGAAATTCGAGGAAGAAATTCTTTTGAGGGAGGGAGTATGTAATATCCCGTCGAATTTCGATACAACTCTCTACAACTTTCGATGATACCCCGAGTCGATCTCAATCAATTAGAGTGTCGATTGGTGACATATGGTGTTGAGATGTGTTACTCGAGCAATCATGTGTGTGTTACTAAAGTGATATGAACCATGGGTTACTCGAGTAAGTTGTTAGGTCTTACTCGAGTGATATGAGGCATGTGTTACTTGAGTAATCCACTTGGTTACTCGAGTTGTTTCGGGATGAACTTGATGAACACCTGGGAATGCAATACTTGAGTAATCTTTTCTTTCACTCGAGTAAGGGGTGTGTCACTCGAGTGAGATGACCTGTCACTCAAGTGAGATGTGCACCCAGTGCGTGACATGGTGTCGTTTTGAGCAGGGGTCTATATATACCCCCACCCGACTTCTTCAGTCTCATTCTGACTCCTCTCGCTCAAAACACTTCTATTTCATCTAGAAGCCATTTCGGTTGGATCTCGTTCCTTCCTAGACGTCTGTTGAGGTAAGATTATGTCTCTCTACCTCTCATTCTTTCATTTTCCTTCATTTTGCATGAATGTTTATTCTAGGGTTTGAACAAATGCTCCTAGGTTTGGATGTAGGTTGTTTATGGTAGAATGGGTATTAAGGATTGTGATTTCGAGACTTTAGGAGCCCATTAACACATAATGTAGGCTTGGATTCACATAAATTGAACATGTTTGTGAATGGGTTTTAAACTCATTCATTTTGGGTCGATTTAGAGTGTTTCCAAGTTGTGTTGATGATTTTGACTCTAGATTTGAGTGTAGGGTATCGATTTCCATCTGTGAAATCGAGGATTTGTTGAGTTGGGTATGATCTGGGCTAGGTCTTACTCTTGTTTTTGCTGGCTTAACTAGCAAACCGAACCACTTGTTTTAGGGACGAAACAAGCAAACTGAACCACTTGTTTAGGGACGAAACAAGCAAACCAAGCCACTTGTTTTAGGGATGAAACAAGCAAACAAAAAATCTAGTTTTCTAAGGCTCACTAGAAAACCTATCTACCCCAAAGCAAAAAATCTTGCTTGATACAAAATCAACCCAGAGATATTACAGTTGCAAAGCTCACACTAACCTAGAAATAGATTGCAAATAAATAGCTCAAATAGGTTTGAAAGGTAAAGAAGAGAGAAACAATAATAGCAAAGTACATCAAATGACTCTCTTATCTTCCTTTTATTCTGGTACATCTATTTATAGCCACTTGAAAAAATATAGATGTTGGAGCCTCGAAGTGGCCATTGTGAGAGAGAGAGAGAATTCTGATTTTAATTGATGCCACCTTCTTTTACGTGCATTATACACAATCTATGCGAATTGTACTTTCATCCAACTGAGTTCTACATGACTTGATAGTCATTCTACGCACCTTGCAAGAACCATAGTAATTACTGCCTTGAATGGATTTGGCATCTATGTGCCTTCTCTCCTTCTACACGCATTGGATCATGTTTTATGCCATTTGTATTATGTATTGCGTGCCTTGATCATATTTCCAGAAAATGAAATTTCACCCAGTGGCTCTTCTACGCGCATTGGTCCTTATTCTACTTGCGTTGTCAACTTCATTTCAAGATAGCGCCTCTGAATATTCTTTGACACGCTGATGTGTCAAAGAATATTATAATTTGAATCCCGAGGAGCGTTTTGGTTTTGTGCTCATCTATACTCGTCTACTTGTGTTGCATCTTCTTTAATGTGTGAAGTATGCCTCATCAAAGATTGCACATTTGATCATCAACATTTCTTCTTCTCCTTTTACGCGCCTTGGTCATTCATGATTGCATCTCATGAATCCAGAACACGTCTACATGTATAGATGAATACCTTATGGTCACTTCCTTCTGGAATGAATGATCTACGCATCTTGTACCCTCTTTAATGCGCCTTAAAGCCATTTTTCACATGATCAAAGTTCCTTGTGCAGGCATAACATGCTTTGTATCCATATTTCAGCAAGTCTACAACTTGGCACATCTTTCATGGATGTTTTGCAATTACCATCATCAAAACTGAGGTCAACACCGTCGCCTTATTTGTTAGGTTATGTACACATGTCGTACAATCAACATTGGTCCTCTTCCATTTGTCTTGTTCTAGTTGGTCAATATGGATTGCTAAAGCAAATCAGAGAATGACACATGTGTCCTAATTTATTATGAACAACAGTTCAATTTTCTGCCTCATAGATCAAATCAGAACGATTTTCGTGCTATTTGAAGGCCTTCCCGGCGGAGTTTTTTGACGAAACTAGTACTATTGTTTCTCGAAATTCTCACTTCATAATTTTGGGTTTATAATTTCTAACACAAAATTTGAACCAAAAACAACAGAATTCGAATTACAAAATGTATAGAACATTATGCATGGACGACACATACATAGAGGCATGCGAATTTTGATAAAACACATTCAAATAATTTGTCCTAATGCTTTGATACCAATGAAAGTCCGCAAACATTATACAAATAGACAATATTTGCATCAGGAATCAACCATGGTTCGAATACCACCTTGATTCCAGCAAGAACAACAAGTGGTCAGTGAAGAACAGGATCTATGAAGGCCTCTACAACAGAACTACAATCACCATGGATGAGAACAACTGATGATAGTGTCTTCCAGATGCCTTCTTGGGACCAATATTGACTAGAGAAGAAGAGTTGCCTACTTTCTTCTTCCTCTTTAGAGAGAACATGAATCCTTTTGTGTCAGAGAGAGAGAGGGTATATGAAAGTGAGAGAGAACCATAGAAAAAGAATGTAATCATTTTTTGTTCTTATCTCTCTCTCTCTCTCTTTTATCTGTAATTTAAACAACAACTAAGGAAACCATCCACTACTTAGGCTGCACTCTTTGTTGGGCTCACTTGACCCAATTAAGAAGTCTACAACCAAATACTAATATTGGTTGGGCTTGTCAGGTAACCCAATATCTAACGGTCTCACCACACCCCTCTGCATGGATGTGGTCCGTTTTTGCCTAAATTGGTGCATTTTGCACCTCCACCACGTTCTCACCATGCCCTTGGTGGCTGACCGTGGCCTAGCCACACTTTGACCATCCAACGGTAAATTGCGCGACGCGATCTTTGCACCATTTGAGCTGATTTTAGTCGCACTTTCTTCCATTGATCTTCCAACTTCAAAAACACATTTCCATGCCTTTTTCATATATTTTCAACCAATTCCATGGATTCTTCATCACCTTACACAAAACACAAAAAGTGTGTAAATTCACCGATGATCAAGTACAAGTAGGGTGAAAATGCTATACTTTTTTGCTTGAATTATTATGTTAATTTAGGACATATCAATTGGTTTTATGTTCCTGTTGTTGTTTCGGTATGATTAAAACCTATTTTTCCAGGCATTTCTGCGACTGTCAGGTATCATTAGCTTTACTCCTTTATTTTCCCACACTGCTCTTTTATGTTGCATGTGATGGTTTTATGAAATATATGTTGATTTTTACATTGAAAGAATGAACGTATAATCATGTATTAACAGAAGCAATCAAGTGGTGTTATTTTTGCATTGAAATTCTGGGTTTCTTATTGCATTTCAAGTTATTAGCCGATTTGATTGTGGAAGTCTATAGTGATTTAGTCTATATTGTTTTTTTTTTTAATTTGGTATGAAATTTTATTTTTTCTTCACTGTTAGAACTTTAAGCAACTTGGCGAGAAGAATTTGAGTGAGAGAGATAATACTTGAACAATCATTAGCGTACCTATAAAATTACTTTGATTGGCTTGTTTGCATAAGGCCTTCAAGGGTTTCTAAATGATTTGTCATGATATTTGTGAAGAATTAAAAAAATCGCTTGTCTCATTCCAACAGGATGAAGTAGACTCTACCAACGTGGATTATTGATTGATGTTCTTAATTTAGTGCATATGTGCACATTGTCATTGATTAATTGAACTTTTTAGTCAGTAGTTTTGTCCTTGGTGTATGTATGTTGTAATGAATATTGTCTCCCTTAATTGCATTTCTCTTAGTTGCTTCCCTATTGCTTTTATGGAATAGATGTTTCCTTGTTCATTATTTCTTAGCTTGCTGATACATCTGCATAATGGTGGAACTAATTATTAACTCTTGGTTTGTTCATGTTCCTTCTGAAATTTGTTTCGGTTAAGTAGATTGACATTTTAACTTTTTCAGGTTGCATTTAGAAAAAAAAGTGTTCCACCCAAACATTAATAGGAATGGAAGTATATTTCTCGATATCTTGAAAGAACAATGAAGTCCGGCACTAACCATTTCCAAGGTTTGATTTGACTATTTCCCTTTCTCATCATTTTTACCATATGTGACACTGATATATCTATCAAAACTCATAACTAGCTGAAAAAGTCAGATGTTTACGATATCTACGTGGAGTCAATGACTAAATCCAATCGCTAGAAAATTGTTCTTTTGCTTATTTCAACTGTGATGTCTTAATTTTGTAGCACCTACCCCAAATCATTTGTTCAATTTTTAGCTTTTTGTGTATTTTGGTTGTTGAAAGATATCACATGTACTTTACATGGTTGGTGTGTTTGTTCCAACAAGCGGACTCTGATGGAAGAATCCTACAGATGAAGGACGAGGAATAAGTTGTGCTAGAGGATAAGCTCCAAGCTAGGGAAAAAATGAGTTTCTTGACCTTATTATGACTTGTGGATTGTGAAAATGATAAGGGAGAATTACTATTTTGTCCCTGAAATATATCAAAATCTTCCATTATATCACTGTGTTGT
This sequence comes from Flueggea neowawraea, assembly GCA_948243855.1. NCBI lineage: Eukaryota > Viridiplantae > Streptophyta > Magnoliopsida > Malpighiales > Phyllanthaceae > Flueggea > Flueggea neowawraea. Next base: position 14,777 of record CAODLS010239950.1, read on the forward strand.
CAAAAAGGCTCATATTGAGTCCTTGGAGCTTAACATCGTCTCAGAGAACTAACGAGACACGTCAACACTGCTGAGTTGGCATGTGGGACATATGGTCATGTGGTTATAATGAATATTTTTTTCTTCAGTAAATAAAATTTTAATTTTTAAATAAAACTAATCTCAATGTTTTCTCTTTTCTCTTTCAGTACCCGACTCTTACTCCACCTCCATCTTCTTTCTTTGTCAAACAAACCATAGAACTCACTAAATTTCAATCTTCTTGTTGAGAATGGTTAATAGCAGGAATTCCATCTTGATTGGCAAAGACACCGATGATGAAAACACAAGATTTGAGAATGTGCTTTTTCATTGCAAGAGAAGAGCTAGGGTTAAGATTGCTGAGACAGAGAGAAATCCAGGAAGACTGTACTATTGTTGTGATAGGGGTGTGTGCCGTACTTTTCTTGGATGGTTTATACATGTTTTGCCTCAAGAGGAAGAACTAGAGTCTTTCATTGGTGGCAGAAGACTTGTTGAATGTGTATTATTGGAGCTTTTTGAAATAAGGAGAGAGAACACGATGAAGATGATGGCGCTGGAGAAATTTGTGAGCAACATAAAGTGGATGGGTTTCATTTTGTTGGGTGTAGTGTTTTTGCTGATTTTTTCTGTACTAGGTTCGAAGTAAATGGAGTTGAGTAGGACTGTGGGGACGAGGAAGACGAAGCTGAAGTTCTTGAGTTTTGAGTTGTTTTGGATATGGTGTTTTGGTTGGTGTAAGAAGTTTCAATCAACAATAATATAATATTAGACTTTTTAGTCCATGTGATTTGTTTATTTTGGAAAAAATATCCTATGTATGCAGTTAATGTTCTTGAAACTAATGCTCTATTACGTCCGTGTTTTGTGTTTGTGCATTTAAAATATCCCTGTTAATAGAATGACAATAATAAGATATTGCTTTTCACCACTGTTGTCGATAAATTCAGCAACACTAATATAAATTAAGAAGATATAATATACATACAAAGTCCAAAAGTAGGTTGTAATATAAATTCAGAAGATATAAAGTGCAGTACACATTAATGATAAAAGTGGTCCAAAATATTCTAAAAGAATGCATAGACACAGTGTTTTGTAGTGGTCCTAAATATTGGTCTATTCTAGTGACAGCTCGTGAACGCTGAACAAAAGGCAAACAAATACACGACCTTCAAAATAATTGACTTCAAAATAGTTGGAGGCTGTGCAAATCAAGATTGTTGCACATGAGGTCCACTTTCAATTGCCTGCAAAAATTGAACAAATCAGATTAACAATTGCAACAAATCACATTAAAGAGAACATTAATAACATCACTCACACTAACAATAGCAACATATCACATTGACATTCACACAGTTCTAACATTTAACAATTGCAACAAATCAGACTGAAAACATCGCAACAACATATCAGACCTTCAAATTGAAATTATCACATTATCATACCTTCTTTGCACCTCTATGGCCTCTTCCGCATTGAGTGGTCTTCTTTGAGGAACTTTTATCCTTGGACGGATTCGCTGCGTTGTTCTTCTTTTGCTGAGAGAAGCTAGCACCAGTTTCTTTATTTCTCTTGCCTCTTCGAAGCCTTGGACTTAATTGGTCCACCTCGACAACCCCTTTTATTGTGCCCAGTATTACCACAAAAAGAGCAAGTGATGGTGTTTGACCTCTTAGTACTAGATCCTTCCTCCTCCAGATCTCTTGTCCTGTTGTTCTTCTTTGGTCTCCCAACATTTGTTCACATGTGTGGTGGTAAGATCTTCTCACTTTCTCTAGATGGATGAAATTCCATTATGGGAAATGGTTTGATAATGCCATGGTACATTCTAACATACCTCTCCATAGTGTAATATTCATGGCATCGTTTTTCCAAATCTTCTCTTTTGTACAAGATGGCATTGGCTGCATGTTTGAAAGGAATGCTTGAAATCTTCCGCCAGTTACATGTGAATGTATTATCATTTAAGTTGACAGCATAACGGTTCTTTCCTTCCAGCACCTCAAAGTTGTCATCAAGGTCGGGTTGGGTGTTCAATTCTCGTTGGGTATAGGTCTGGGGTGGGATGTGGGTCTCGGTCTCTTTCTCAGTAGGAATTTTTTTTGTATGGGTCTGAGGCTCGATTTGGATCTGTGTTGGATCTATCACCTTAGCAAAATCATAATAATCAACAACAGGCTCCCACTTGTCTAGAGGTTCACCCACCACTTCCATTACAACATGTATATTCACTCCATCACTGTAACTTCAAACAAGCGCATAATGTCATGATCATTCTCAACAAAAAACCCTTCCACATTTGAATGTCAACACTAAACCGATGGGAATGTTGGGAAACGACCGCATCATGTTGTCAAAGAGGTCCAGAAATGAGTACTTGCATTTGTCAATATCTTCCACATCGACTTCAACAAGATCATACATAAACATTATTGTGTGCACCGTAATTCTCATCAGTCAACATCGGAAAAAATTGTGTCAAATAAAACCTAAACATTAAACAACAATGAAATGTTGCAACAAAGCAGAACAAATGCCTATGAATCAAGAACGAAAATTGTTGCAATCAATGTTATAATAAACAATGAAAATGTTACACTGAAGCAAGTAAATGCCTTTGAATCAACAATGAAACTGTTACAATCAAACTGAAGAAATGTTACAAGCAAACAAAAGTAATGAAAAATGTTCCAAACCAAGCCCATCACGGTGCCCGTATAATCTTATACAAATCACGATGAACTCCAAACAAAAAATTCCTAACTTTCAGTTCCCAGCAAATTGAACTCTAAACAAACTCACCATCATAACTCCATATAACCAAACCCTAATCACCAAGCACCAAGCCCCAATAATCAAACTCAAACCCTAATCATCAAGCAATCAAACCGTTCGTGTGCACCCACACCCAAAATCAAGCAATCTTTCAGTACCTTTGCGTCATTTTCTCTAGCCCTCTTTCGTCCTTCTCCTACTCTCTCTAGGTTCAATGTCTTTCGTCTACAATTGATGGGTTTTCATCGTCCTTCTTCGTATGTGTCGTTCCAAAGCTCTCCGCCGTCGTCTATCTCTATTACCTTTTCTTTTTTGATTTCACTCTTTAAGGTTTTCATTCCAAAGTCTCTGTAAGATTTTCGAAAATGGATGGCGTACACGCAAATGGGTTTGAGGCGTAACTCTTTGGTTTTCGAGCTTTGAGAAGAAAAAGCAATGTTGATTTAAACCGTGCATTTAATAAGGAGTGTAAAGAGACGTTCTTCAGTAGAAAAGAGAGGGCAACATGAATCACAGAAGGACATATGCTTTCGACGTGCCCAAGCAGTCTACCATGTACAAAGGGCATAAAACTCTTTTTACGCTTCCCGTGAGTTCTCTGAGACGTCGTTAAGCTCCAAGGACTCAATAGGAGCTTTTTGAAAACACAGTGGTATAATGACAGATTTTGATATATCTCAGGGGTGTCATAGTAATTCCTCTAAAATGATAATAAACAATGCGTGGGTTTTCCTTATTTTATATGTATTGTTGGATTTCTTGCATGATCTGCAAATTAGAAAATGTATGCGATATTGCATTCACATTTTCTTTTTGTTTCCTCAGTAGAGTAACTAAACACATGCAAAATATCATAACAAAGCTATTTGAAATTAACGTCCTTCTCTTAATTTATAAGCAAGGCTAAAATTTTATCCAACAACAGTTTCTAGGTATAAATTTGCCATGTCAAAAAACATATATTGATTACGTTTTTGTCATTGTAGCCTTTCAGGATTGATACAATCAGTGTAGCTACCCTTTTTTTTCTTGCACTCAATGTTGTTTTTGTAGTGTGATAGAATAGATGATGAATCGATTTAATAGCTCAGATATTGTTATTCATGATAAACCACTGCTAATCTCTTGCAAGTAGTAAATGACAGTAAAATTGTCATCTTTTTGTTGCCGTTGTCTATCTCCGTTAGCTTTTATTTTTTGGTTTCACTCTCTAAGGTTTTCGTTCCAAAGTCTCTGTAAGGTTTTCGAAAATGGATGGCCTCCAAGCAAATGGGTTTGAGGCATAACTCTTTGGTTTTTGATCTTTGAGAAGAAAAAGCAATGTTGATTTGAAACGTGCATTTAATATGGAGTGCAATGAGACGTTCTTCAACGAAAAAGAGAGGGAAATATGATTCAGAGAGGGAGATACGCTTCCAACGTGTCCAAGCGGTCTTATGTGTACAAAGGGCATAAAAGTATTTTTACACTTCCCGTTATTTCTCTGAAACGGCGTTAATATCTAGGGACTCAATAGGAGCCTTTTGACAACATAGTGGCGTAATGGGAGATTTCAATATATCTCAGGGACGTAATAATAATTCCCCCTAATGCTCATAAACAATGCGGTTGGTTTTCTTATTTTATATGTATTGTTGGATTTTTTGCATAATCTACAAATTGAAAAATGTATGTGATATGATATTGCATTTACATTTTCTTTTGGTTTCCTCAGCAGAGTAAATAAAGACATGCAAAATATCATAACAAAGCTATTTTAAATTAGCGTCCATCTCTAAAAGCAACGCTAAAATTTTATCCAACAACAGTTTCTGGGTATAAATTGGTGATGTCAAAAAAACTTATATTGATTATGATTTTGTCAGTGTGGCCTTTCATGATTGATACAATGAGTGTAGCTACCTTTTTTTTTTTGTTTTGATTTCTTGCGCTCAGTGTTGTTTTTTAAGTGTGAGAAATACATGATGAATTGATTTAATAGCTCAGATATTGTTCTCCATGATAAACCATTACTAATCTCTTGTAAGTGGCAAATGACAGTAAAATTGTCAGCTTTTTGTTCCCGTCGTCTATCTCCGTTAGCTTTTCTTTTTTGGTTTCACTCTCTTAGATTTTCGTTCCAAAGTCTCCGTAAGGTTTCCGAAAATGGATGGTCTGCTAGCAAATGGGTTTAAGGCGTAACTCTTTGGTTTTCAAGCTTTGAGAAGAAAAAGCAATGTTGATTTGAACCGTGCATTTAATAAGTTGTGTAAAGAGACGTTCTTCAGCGAAAAAGAGAGGGAAACATTATTCAGAGAGGGAGATACGCTTCTGACGTATCCAAGAGGTCTTACGTGTACAAAGGGCATAAAAGTCTTTTTATGCTTCCTGTTAGTGGTCTGAGACATCGTTAAGCTCCGGGGACTCAATAAAATCCTTTTGAAAACCATGTGGCGTAATGGACGATTTCGATATATCTCACGTAATAGTAATTCCTCTAAAAGACAATAAACAATGCGTTGGGTTTTCTTATTTTATATTTATTGTAGGACTTTTTGCAAGATCTGCAAATTGCAAAATGTATATGATATTGCATTTACATTGTGTTTTGGTTTCTTTAGCCGAGTAAATAAAGACATGCAAACTATCATAACAAAGCTATTTGAACTTTGCGTCCTTCTCTTAATTTATAAGAAGGCTAAAATTTTATCCAACAACAGTTTTTGGGTATAAATTCGCCATGTCAAAAAATTTATATTGATTATGTTTTCTTCATTGTGGCCTTTCATGATTGATACGATCAATGTAGCTGCCTTTTGTTTTTCTTTTGACTTCTTGCACTCAGTGTTGTTTTTGAACTGTGATAGAATAGATGATGAATCGATTTAATAGCTCAGATATTGTTATTCACGATAAACTATTGGTAACCTCTTGCATGTGTTAAACGAATGTAAAATTGTCATCTTTTTGTTGCCGTCGTCTATCTCTTTTAGCTTTTCTTTTACGATTTACTGTCTAAGGTTTTCATTCCAAAGTCTCTGTATGCTTTTCAAAAATGGATGGCCTGCAAGCAAATGTGTTTGGGGCATAATTCTTTGGTTTTCGAGCTTTGAGAAGAAAAAGCAATGTTGATTTAAACCTTGCATTTAATATGGAGTGTAAAGAGATGTTCTTCAGCAAAACAGAGAGGGAAACGTGATTCACAGAGGGACACACGCTTCCAACGTGCCCAAGCGATCTTACGTGGACAATGGGCATAAAACTCTATTTGCGCTTCCCGTGAGTTGTCTGAGACGATGTTAAGCTCCAAGGACTCAATAAGAGCCTTTTAAAGTCACAGTAGCGTAATGAGATATTTCGATATATCTCAGGGCGTCGTAGTAATTCCCCCAAAATGATAATAAACAATACGTGGGGTTTTCTTATTTTATATGTATTGTTGGAATTTTTTTCATGAACTGCAAATTGGAAAATGTATGTGATATTGCATTCACATTTTCTTTTTGTTTCTTCAGCATAGTAAATAAAGACATGACAACTATCATAACAAAGCTATTTCAAATTAGCGTCCTTCTCTTAATTTATAAGCAAGGCTAAAATTTTATCCAACAACAGTTTCTAGGTATAAATTTGCCATGTCAAAAAACATATATTGACGTTTTTGTCATTGTGGCCTTTCATGATTGATACAATCAGTGTAGCTACGCTTTTTTTTTTCTTTTGATTTCTTGCACTCAGTGTTGTTTTTGTAGTGTGATAGAATAGATGATGAATCGATTTAATGTAGGTTTGAACTTAACATGGTTCTATGACGATGTTATCCCTAGCACGTCAGATGTAGGTTTGAACTTAACATGGTTCTATGACGATGCGTCGGCCCTAGGCAATTAATGGGAAGTGCCCCGGTATTTAATGCTAGTCCCATTAGCTACGAGATGTTGGGTTTCTTATGAGTCTTCTAAGGTTATTAGTCCAACCAAAACAAAAAGAAATCACCCAAGAACATGCATGTACAAAACAGAAAGTTTGGTGTCAAGAAGTATACCTAACGTTGTGAGAAAAACCGAAACTTGTACTACCAAATGAGCCGAACCAAAAGAACAAGCTTTTAATCCCTTTAAACCTTCTTAATGCCACTAAAGGACTGCTGAAGAACAGCTACTCCTCTCTACCAAATCACACACACAACAACCTAGTGTGCTAGCACAAAAAAAAACTGCCCTTTCAAACCAAGCAATCCGGTTTTGAACAACAACCAAGAGAAAAACGTGTTCTCTTGTTCAAAACAAGCTTGGAAGCCTTTTAATCACAAGGATGGGAGAAGAAATCAAGTATCCTTTCCCTTCTTCCTTGAAGA